>CAUYQG010240690.1:0-12629 GCA_963574415.1 Tarsius wallacei | reverse complement strand
GACTTTTAGAGCTATTGGGATTGCAATGAATGTATTTTGCATGTGATAAGTTGGGGGGAGGGCAAGGCAGGATTCTATGGTCTATATTTTGTGTTTCCCCAAATTTTATTTTGAAACCTAATCCCAAATGTGATAGTATTAAGAAATTGGGCCTTTGGGGATGTGATTAGATCATGAACATGGAACTTTCATGAATGGGATTAGTCCTGTTAGAAATCTTAGGGAACTTGTTCACCTTTTCCACCATGTGAGGACATATCATTAAAGCAGAAAATGATCCCTTAACAGACACTATCTTCTGGTACCTTGATCTTATACTTGTCAGCTCCAGAATTGCAAACAATACATTTCTTTTGTTTACATATTTATGTCTATGTTAGAATTCTACAGAAAGAAATAATTAAAAGGATAGATAGATAGATAGCCAGCCAGCCAGACAGAGGTATATTATGGAAATTATCTCATTAATTATGGATCCTGAGAAGTCTCAAGATGGCTCTCTGCAAGCCGGACAACCAGGGAAACCAATAATGTAACTCCCAGTCTGAGGTGGAAGGGGAAAGGAGGAGCATATGGATACAATTTCCAGTGTCCAAAGTACAGAAAGCCTGGCATTCTGATAATCAGGGGTAAGAGGACAAAGGTGTCTCAGCTCCAGAAAATAGAGATTAAACTTTTCTTTCCTCTGCTTTTTTGTTCTAAATGGGCCCACAGACAATTGGATGGTGCCTGCCCACATTGAGAGCAGATTTTCCTCATTCATTCTACCAACTCACATGCCAGTCTCCTCTGGACACATCTTCCCAGACATACCCAAAACAATGATTTACAACTATCTAGCTGTCTCTTAATCTATTCAAGTTGAGACCTAAAATTAATAACCACACCCAGTCTAAAATGTTTTATTGTAGCTGTCATGGGCCAAGACAGATGTCAACTTTAAAAGTGTAAGCGGTTACCTAGTTCTAAAAATATTATATGGTGCATAAGACCATTTTTTAAAGAAAATGAGATAAAATTGTATCCATTTATTGTGTACAAGGCGATGTTTTGAAGTATACATACATGATAAAATGATTAAATCTAGATAATTAACATATGCATTTTCTCAGTTACTTTTTTGGTGAGAACACTTAACATTCACTCTCCTGCATTTTCAAAAATACAATATAGTGTTATTAAGCATAGTCACCATGTTTCACAATAGATTTCTTGAACTTTTCTTCTTATCTAACTGAAATTTTCTTCTTATCTAACTGAATCCTTTGACCAGTATCTCCCCAAACCCAACTTTTCACCTCAGCCACTAGTAACCACCATTTTACTCTCTACTTCTATGAATTCAACTTTTTCTGATTCTACATATTAGTTACATCATGTGGTATTTGTGTTTCTGATCATGGCTTTTTTCACTTAACACTGTATTCTCCACGTTCATCTATGTTGTCACAGATTACAGGATTTCTTCTTTTTTAATTTTAAGACTGAGCATTATTCCATTGTGTATATATACCACACTTTCTTTATCCATTTATTTGCTGATGGACATTTTGATTGATTCCTTGTCTTGGCTATTGTGGATAATGCTTCAATAAACATGAGAGTGCAGATATTTCTTCAACATACTGACTTCATTTCCTTTGAATATATATTCAGTAGTGAGATTGATTTTTGAATGAAAGAGCATATTATAATTCTTAGATCGTGTCCCAGGATCCTAAATGATACCATATAATCTATTATTCCATATCTGGAATTGTTCTGTAAATGCCCTATTTTACACTTACCCACACTGGAGCTCGTTTGCCATTTGTCTTATCCCACACAGCTTCATGAGTTCTTCCTGCATTTTACACCCACTGACTCAGCATTCCTTTGCTTAGAAACGCTTGGATAATTTACTGTGTACTCCCACTTTAGGTTATTTATAAAAATCTTTAAATAAAATTACTGTCAAGCCTGGGGAATGACATTGTTCAACTTTCACATCCAGTAGAGAATTAATTTTACTCTGTTCCTTTTCTTCCAATTGTGTCTACTCCTCATTCATTGTAATCCATATGTATTTGTTGGGCAGTACACTATGTGCCTAAAAGTATACCAGGGTCTTGAGGCATACTGATGAATTCTAAGAGATTAAAAGGATCCTACTTAATCACAAGGCAATTAAACTTTTTTGCTTTTTTAACAGTCTCAGTAATAAAACTTTGCTTATGAGCATGCACTAGTTATGTTTGCCGTTTACTATTCTGATTCTTCCATTAATGGATGGCCCTATCTGTGTTTTCAACTGACAATACACGGGCAGACTTCAACTTTTATTCTGCTTTAAACATTTATTCAATCAACAATAAAATTATTTGGAACCTATATCTGAAACACGTGGATCGTTTCTTAAAGTTATTACTAAGAATGGCAAGAGGCAATCTTTTACTCTGGCTAAGAGTCCTTCTCACGTTAAATGTGATTCCCAAATGCCAAATTATAGAATGGGGCCAGTCTCCTGATGCCAATTTTGCCAAGCCAAGATGAAATAATGAAGATAAGGACATTTCACCACAGTTTAACAAAAAGTTAAATGTATTTAATTGTAAGGTCTATCTTTATGTCTTCTTAATTTTGTATACATGTGTTCATATAGCCTTCATTTGCTGCTGATATGGTTATTGAGCAAAGAATGTGAGCATTTTCAATGTTCATAGTTGGTAAATGGAAAAGTTGGCAAATTTATACTTGTCCTATCCACTTCTTTAAGTGTTATGTGACATGTGAGATTCTAAATACTAGTAACATTGATTTATATACATCAATAAGCAAAGGATTTAATCTACTTCGATGAGCCTTGGTTTCAAAATCTAAGATTATATATATTAAAAATACAGTATTCTTCTCCATCTTATTTCCCCAAATGAATGACTAAGCTTAGAATTGTATAAAAAGTAAGAAAATGTAGAGAACAAATACAGAAAGCTCTTACAAGAAATTTCTCTATGAAACTGGAAGGTCTCTAACTTGGTCCTTACTTTTCAGATGCTGGCTTACTTTGAATAAATAAAAGAAAAAAAAACCAACCTAAGAATATACATGAAAATCTTTGAATATTATTAAACACTACATTTCTTACTGTTTGAGAGCAGTTTTACTTAGCACGGGTCTTTTTGTAATTGGAATAGTTTTTTAATAGACACCATGCTTAATCATCCTCAAGAATCTGCCACAGTGATTCAAAGATGTTTCATATTCTACTTAAAATATCAAGCATCTAAAATAAAAAGAATATATTAGTTCACCTCCTGGAGCTTTGAGGTATTTTAATAAAAACAACTAACACTAATAATGGACTCATTATCACTTGTCTCTGTCATCCATAGGCATCCCTGGGTCTAAAGCCAAATATAGTATGACTTTCACTAGGAGTGTATGTGTGATTAAGACTGGAATTTCTTCAAAATTAAGGCAAATGTTCAACATACTTGGTAATTTTGATGCAATTTCAGTTGAATAACCTCAAGAAATTTATATAAACAAGAATGGCCTTCTGTGATGCCTTCTGGAATTTTTTTTTTTTTTTTTTGCTAAAATAGTTCACCCCTCAAAATTTTGCTAACAGAGACATGACATTGTAAAATCTGCATTCCATCAGAATAAGGAATTAAGAATTTGGTTAAAATTAAAATACTCCATAGGAAAAAGTGAGTTGCTTCATATATATTATTCACACTTCAGAGCTAAAGAGTTTATCTGATCATTTCCAAAATTGACGTGCCTGTTTCAACTCACTGTAAATGAGACATACTATGGAAAATCTATGAATGCCAAGAAGCAGAACAGATTTTCCAGATTTAAAGCGCTTTCTGTAGAGGATGGATGGAAAACATTATTTCAAAGACTTTTTTCCCTCAAATTCACCTTTCCAGTGATGGCTTCTTATTTCAAAAACAACAACAAAAGCAATGAACTAAAATGTATGGAATGCTTTCATTGTGTCCAGCAGTGTGCCAGTTTTGCATAATGGCAAAATTGAGCTCACAAAACCAGGCAATCGAACTTCAGATTCTGTGCCCTCCATCCTCATAAGAGCGCTAGCATCTGCTATCCACAAAACTGTCTATGTAATTGATTTAAAAGTACACAATACCTATTTAGGTCACGAAAAAACACAAGAATAGGTAATTTAGAAAAGAAATGATAAAATTAATAAAGATACAAAACAAATGTAACCTGATTGACAGCCCACTAAATGCAACTTAAAAACAATATAGCATTTTATATGTAATTATTGAATAGAATATAAATAATTGTATTAAAGAGTGGTTGTCATTTAGCACTTTGAGATTCTTGAACCGTGGATTGTGGATTGTGAATTGTCTCGCTCAGCATTCATTCCCAACAACCTTATCTCCTTTAGGGAGATTAGAAAATGAAACATCATATTTTCCTACATAACTCCTAGCCAGACATGGCCTTACAACACAATTCTGACCAATGAGAAGGCAAAAATCTAGGAATCACTTGTCTATCTACACACACAAAGATATTGCTTTGAAGTAAAATGTTGTCTTTTCCACTCTATTCCAGTTGGCTCCCTAGGTATGGTGCTTCAGCAATGGAGGGTGACCCTAGGGTAGGTAGCATTAGAGATGGCAGAAGAGGACCAAGGGATTTGTAACTAATGATACCATGATGCCACTTTACTAGACCTTAACTTTTTATTATGTGAGACAAACAAAACACTCCTTGTTTAGAAAACTGTTATAAGATGTTCAATTTTTTTTGTCATAGCCAAGTTCTTAATCTCTGTAGAGAGTGATTTGTCTTTATGTCTCAATAATCTTTAGAATGATGAGACTCATATTCAGTTATTTAAATTCTGGGAATTATTCCAAAAAGGTGGATTTATACAAGACCTGTATGCCCTAAAATAAATGAATTTGGATAAGAATTATATTATATGCAAAAGGTGTTTATTTCAGTACTATTTATAATACTGAAAGGTAGAAAAAAATTGAACTATTAAGTAGGGGATGAAAAGTAAATTAAACAAGTGATGGCTGCTTAATGGACAATTATTTAACAATAAAAGGTACGTGAAAATGAGTAATGCTAAAAAAAAGTATTTCAATATAAATAGAAAGTTTAAAAATTAATATTTAAAATTATGCATAGTATGATTTAAATACTATATTAAAGCCATATAATGTCTGTGTCAAGTTGATATATGTTATGGAATATTTTGCTGCTGTTTCATAATATTTGTTCTTTCCTAACATGACTATTAAATAGGAACTTGTAAACTTTTAAAATTTATTATGTCAAATTTTAAAAATATGCAAAAAATAGAATGCCGTGATGAATTCATAGCGCCAAGTTATTTTATCTGTATTCCGACACTCTCTTCTTGTTTCATTTTAGATTATTTTGAAGCAACTGCAAACATCTATCGCTTTTCTGTAACAATTTTAGTCTGTATCTTCAAAAGCTACGAATGCTTTCAAACATATCATTGTCACACATGGAAGGATCTAAATAAATTTATTAACATCGTAGTTGAATTGTTTATCTATTTTCTAGTTTCTATAAATGGTTTCATAAATGGTTGTCTGCTTATTTATATCAATTAGAAACCAAATCCATTCTATCTACTGCGGTTGGTTGATGTGCCCCTCCTCCCTCTTATTGCTTCTTTGCAATTTACTTCTTGAAGAAACTGTGGCATTTACCCAGTAAAATATCACAAAAAATGGACTTAGCAAATTGTCTCTTGCTGGTGCCACTCATTATATTCCTCCATCCGACACACATGTAATTTATTGACAAGAATATGATTTGTATGGTGTTGTGTTCTTTCACATTTATGTGGAATTAACAGCTGTAAGGATCAATGTCAAAATCTACCCTTTATTAGAGATTGCAAAAAAGATGGAACTTTACTTTAAAAATTTCTACTTTGTTTATTAAATGGAATGTTTCTACAAGTAAAAGCTTCATCTCTGCAACTGTGTTGCTTAACAAGAGGGATCTCTTTTGGTAAATGTGTCTCTGACAATTTTGTTCTTGTGTGACCATAATAGAGTGTACTTATATGAAGCTAGATGGTATAGCCTGCTATGTACCTAGGCTATACGGTATCGCCTATGTCTCCTGGGCTACAGACCCGTAAAGCATGTTACTTTACTAAACTTTAGGCAGTTGTAGCACAATGGTAAGTATTTGTGTATCTAAACATATCTAAACATAGAAAAGGCACGGTAAAATACAGTATTATAATCTTAAAAGAACACTGTCATGTATATGGTCCATCATCTTCTAAAATCTGATTATATGATGTATGACTGTATTCCAGTAACCCAAGAATTATCAATCCTGGTATTATTGACAATTTTGGACTGGATAATTCTTGGTTATGAGGAGTTCTGTGCATTGTAGTATATTTAGTTACGTGCATCACTTCTTCCTACTAGCATCCTTCCCCAAGTTGTGACAACTAAAATTGTCTTCAGTCATTGCTAATGACATCCGTAGGGCAAAAACGTCTCCTTTGGAGAATCCCTGGATTATCTTAAGTTCCATTCAGAAAAGCAGGATATGTTAGATTCTTTTCCTTTATTGGTCAGTTTTCAAAATGACTAGTTAGTTCTCAAGTTTCTCTTAGAGGAGATAGATGAGGTTTTTATTTTTAAAAAATTATGAACTCATGATTTTAAATGTAATTTATATCTTTGAATCCACTGTAGCTGCTATTATTATTTATCTATTGAAACAGGGCTCACTCTGTCACCTAGGTGGAGTATAGTGGCACAATCACAGCTCACTGCAGCCACAAACTCCTGGACTCAAGTGGGCATCCCACCTCAGCCTTCCAAGCAGCCAGAACTACAGAAACGTGTCATCATGCCCTGCTTTTTCAAATTTTGTGTAGAGACAAGATCTCACAAATGTTGCCTTAGCTGGTCTTGAACTCCTAGCCTCAAGCGATTCTCCCATTTGGGCTCCCAAAGTACAGAGATTACAGATGTGAACCACTATGCCTGGCCTGTAGCTTCTAGTTCTACTTATGCTCATATTTTCTTATTTTTGATCAGTGAAAGCCTCTTCAAATTGCTTTCTAAATTTCTTTGATACATTTAGTGGCCTTACTTTCTGATATAAGAACTTCTTCCAAGTGAATTTTTTACATTTACTGCTCAGGCCTGAAATCCACTCGTTTTTCAGAGAATCTTGTTTCCTTTTGTAGGAAAAAAAACACAAAAGATAATTCAATCTAGGTGTTTGAGGTGTTCATTAGTTTTAGGCTCTCTCAGTGGACATAAATAGAAATATATTACATGCACACACACACACACACACAGACACACACACACACACCTGAAGTCACACTTCCAATTCAATTTCAAGACTACAGGATTTTTACTTACTCTTACATCTGTATCTTCTTTCTCCATTGCTAAAAATTTTAATGCCCGATGATACTCATTTGTTTTATATGTGTGGTGGGCCGCCTTTAAAGTTGTCCTTAAATCCTATCCTTTTGGTAATCAAGTATCCCCATCCTCTTGAGTATGGACTGGACCCACTGCCTCACTTCTAATAAAAATAATTTGGCAAGAGTGATAGGACATCACTTCCCAGGTTAAGTTACAAAAGGAGACATGCTTCTGTCTTGCTGCCTTTGTCTAGTTCTCTCGCTGGTCTGTTCTGAGATAATCCATTTGCTCTGTTATGAGCTGCCCTATGGTGAGGTCCACATGGCAAGAAACTGAAGATGCAAATAATCCTTTCACAGCTAATCCTTGAGTTGATTCTAATGACTGAAACACTAGCCAACACTTTCACTGCAGCCTTTTGACGAATCTCAAGAGTATGTACCCAGTTAAGCTGCAACTAGATTCTTCATCTTCAGAAACTGTCATCAGTGGGGTAGGGGGTTACAGTACAAACTGTGGCATTAAATATTTACTAACCATATCCTTTTGTGATTGCTTAATCATTTATTTGTATTTATGGAAGCATATGGAAGGAAAGTACCTGGGCAAATATGATTCATCTTGATTTTTCTTTCTTAAAACTTTCTTGCAAAAACTTGTATGCTTTTTATTTTGAAGCCTACTCAACTTTGCTCTGAAATGCCTATACTGGGCGCTAGGAGAAAATGGAGATTCATAAATTAGTAATAACCTCAAATATAATGCAGTCAGCCCTCTGTATCCGTTGTTCTGCAGCTGTAAATTCAATCACCTGTGGATCGAAAACATTTGAAAAACAATTTGCATTTGTATTGGACATGTACAGACTTTTTTCTTTGTTGTTATTTCCAAAACTACAGTATAACAGCTATTCACATTGCGTTTTCATTGCTTTAGGCATTATAAGTCATCTAGACATGATTTAAAGTATATGGAAGGATGTGTATATGCTATATGCAAATGCCATTTTAAATCAGGTATGTGAGTATCCATGGATTTTGTTATCTGTGGGAGATCTTGGAACCAATCTCCCATAAATATCAAAGGACAGTTGTATAAGACACGCCAAAATGTGAAACTATCTGTTGACTGGGTATTAATGCTTCTTAACCATTAATTCCCTAAGCCAGACACATGAGTCCTAGAATTAACTTTAGGCTCAAGTGTTTGTAATAACAGCATAGGCAGTAGCACAAAGCCAATAAATAAGCAAACCCACAGACAGTGTAGATAAGAATAATTTATTTATGTATTTATTTATGCAACAAATATTTATTGTGTCTATTGTATGCCAGGTCCTATTCCAAATATTGAGTAAATATCAGTAGTCAAAGTAGACTAAACACAGCAAAAAAAAAGTATGTCCTTATAAAAGTTGTAATCTATCATGTACACAATAAACGTGATAAAGAAATGAACATCAGGAGCCAGGGATCCCAGGGTCACCTTAAGAGAGTCTGTGGGCCACACTAAGTAAATGACATTGTATATTGGAAAATGATAAATTATATGGGAGGATTTTATATGTAAGGGTTGGTTTAAATTGAAATAGGATGGATAGTGAAGATCTTCAACAAGGTGACTTTATTCAAAGTCATATGTATGACTCAGGGGAGGAACAACCCAGGCTGGGGAGATAGCAAGTTCAAAGATCTGAGGCAGGAGCACCACTGCCATGGTTTAGAAACAGCAAAGGAGCCCTGTGAGTGGGAAGGAACACAGTGAAGGAAAAGAGATAATGAAAAAGATTTTGATCTGTATGTTCCGAGTCAAACAGGCGTAAGGAGATTTCATCTTTTTCTATGCACATAATGGAGAAGATTTTGAGCATTGGAAGGTTTTTAGCAGAGAATTCTTAGTAAACTGGAACAACCAAAATCTTACTTCAGTCTCTGCCTTTTAAAATAACCCAAGAGCATATGCCATAATGGTGAAAAACTACATTTTTTTAGGGAATGGAGCACCAAGTTCAAAGATCTAATAGTATTGAACCATATTTAATATTCAACGATATTGTTAGTAATAATTTACACTCTTCTAACCTGATCCCAAATTTGCACGTCTTTGATATATAAACATACCATTGTTCTCAGTTTAATGTCTGCACGAGCTCTTCAAAAGATTGAAATGGACAAATATATATGAATCAAACAGATCTTGTCATATATTATTTTTTAAAGTTATCAGGAATACTATGTATAACATTGCTACTGTTTCTACCTCACAGAATCAGTCTGGAGAACTTCACAAGTCCACATTATTTGTGGTCAAGGAAACATACTGAAAATTTAGACAGAGTCTAAACTAAGAACCTCTAACACAGAAATAGCTGCAATTGGTGCAAAGTACATCTTAGTTTCTAAGGTCTTCCCTAATGAAAGTTCACATCTATTTCCTTCAAATGTCATCCTGTGCCATTAAACTATTTCCAGGGACTAGTCATCTAATTAATATGATTGTATTCTCCATTTTGTTCTTTCTGTCTTTCTGGAAACCCCGTTACTCAAATAGTAGAAAGAGTAATTTTTTGTTGTTCCTTAAGTATTTATTATTATTATTTATTATTCTAACAGTTTTGTTCAGTGTTTGTCTTGGCATGGGCTGCCATAATAAAACACTGTAGACTGGGTGTCTTAAAAACAAAAGGAGGCTGGAAGTTGAAGATCAGAGTGCCAGCATGGTCAGGTTCCAACAGGGTTCAATTTCTTATGAGGGCTCTTTCCCTGTCTTGCTGACAGCCGCCTTCTCAATATGTCCTCAAATGACAAAGAGCTCTTTTTTTCTTCCAAGGCCATCAATACTATCAAAGTAGGACTCTACTCTTATAACTTCATTTAACCATAATTACCTCCTAAAAGACATATCTCCAATCACAGTCTCATTGGAATTTAGAGCTCCAACATACAAATTTTGTGAAGACACAATTTTATCTACAACCATATTGGTAAATAATTATCACCACTGGTATTCTATGTTATTTCACCATTTGTTTATTCTGTTCTTCTTATACTCTTTTTTCTTCCATCATATCGACTCACCCGCCCACACTGCACTGACTATTCAACAGTTTTTGACCAAAAATGACATGATCCCCATACCCCACCAACCCTACTCACCTGATCACACCCTAAGAGACATTTTTTTTGTTTCACTGAATGAAAAAAAGTCCTTAAAGGGAAACATTTTGCTGATGTGGAAGCAGTGAAACAAAAAAAGGCAGAACACTAAAAGGCATCACAACTTACAAGTGCAAAAACTGTTGTGCAGTGGAAAAAGCATTTTGGTAGGTGCATCAAATGGAGAGTACTTCAAAGGTGATTGAAGTTTAAATGTGTAATAAATTCACAATCCTAAATAAATAAATTCCATTTATTTGGTGTCTCCCCTCATATGTATTCATAAATATGCACACGTATATATATGTACAATATATACAAATATTTATCTACAAATCTATACTTTCCAGGTCATTTATTGCAAATAATGTAGTTTCTTTATTTCTCTTAAGAATTTAAAATTTAGATTTTTTGTAATCTCAAAAATTCTTTCCTATGAAATCTTCATCATAGTAAATCAACAATTGGAATTTGTCAATTTGGTCATAATTCTTCAAACCACTGAACTTTTTAAATAGAAAATTTCCTTTGTCTACTCATACTGTTCGACACACTACTAGACTAACCCTCACTTGACTTAGTGTTTATATTTGGCTTGAGTACGAAGACTAGGAGGTTATCACTTCTCAGGTAGTAAGCAGAAGTGATTCTTTCCCTGCGGACTGAAAGTAAATGGACTTCAGAGCAGAATTTCTTTCTGAAATGTATAGGAAGTCTCCTAGGTCTGTCTTTGACAAGAGAAGGAGAAGTAGGTTTCTCTTCATTGTGTGACAGATAAAAGATTCCATTTTTTGGTGTGTAGAGTTCCAGAAACAGCCAAGGCATGAAGAATAGCAATATTTTTCCAGTCTGAGTCTAAGATGTGAGCAGAAGTAATTCATCTAGTGTTAGGGAGATATTTTGGGCCCAGCAGATACACTCCACTGGTCCTTAGATGCAAGGATGCCTGAGAACCATGAATTTACATCTGTGACATCCCTTTAGACAAAACTTCCCTCTTTTCCAACTCCTCTATCTCTCCTATCCGTGTTTGCTATCTATATTAGTTGATTCATTTTAATAGAATCTAGCAGAGTAGAGACAGTCCTCTTATGTCTGTTTAGCCCTGCAAGATCCAAGACCTCAACAGCCTTTGACTTTATTTTTTTCCATTATTCTGTTACAGGATTAGGATTGATCTCAATATTTAAAGCTTTGTTTCATACATCTTGTGTTCTTGCTTTAGTCTCTTAAAAAAAAGTCTAAAAATATAATAAATATTCACTTAGCACTAATTTTATGTCTTGGTATTTATGCAATTTTGAATAAATAATAGATTGAAAGATAATTCTTGATCTTCATTAGTTTATTATATAGGTAGAAGTTCAGGCATGATTAAGTAAACATATAATTAAAGTAAACCTAGAATAACCTCTTTGCTGACTTTGATATAAATTCCTGTGGACATACAAAACATTGGTAGTCAAAATGAATTTAGAGTTTACCAGGAGACTTTTTGGAAATGTCTTGAAGCAGTTTTAAAAGAAATCAAGAATGTGGGTGGGTGGAAATTATTACCTAACCTATGTCAAAAATAAGCAAATCTGAGAATGAATAAAGTTGCAAGAATGTTTAGATTATTTTCCAGTAAGCAAAGTTCAGAGATAGCTTAGTTGGTAAGCTAAAAAATATATTAGATTCTCTCTAGCATATATACATTTTGTAAATTTAATAAACAATTTGCATTTGATGGAATGCATGTCAAGTTTACTTCATAAGGGCTAAGCAATCTCGTTTCAATGAAAACTATTATAGTTCTATAATATGATTAGTTGTGTCATGGGATAATAGAGTGTGTCAATGTGTATCATTTCCTTCACCAGTTGCCAACATAGAAGTGATACAAGACTTTTTTTTTTTTTAGTTGGAGTCTCACTCTGTCGCCCAGACTGGAGTGCAGTGGCCACTCCCGGCTACTGCAGCCTCGACCTGCTGGGCTCCGGCAATCCTTCCACCTCAGCCTTTCCAGTAGCCAGAAGTACAGGCACGCGCTACCATGCCCGGCTGATTT
>CAUYQG010240687.1:0-23608 GCA_963574415.1 Tarsius wallacei | reverse complement strand
CTGTTACAACGGCCCCTTTTTTATTTAATGTTAATCGATTATTAACCCCCCCCCCCCCCAAAAAAAGTTCTGGAGAAGGAGTATATTTGTGGGGAAAGGGAAAAAAATTTCCAGAAGTGAAAGCTTTGAATCTTCCTCTCTCCTTCTCCCTCCATCTTTTAACAGGTAAAAATATTATTTGGGAAGAATAGCAAAGCTATATATTTTAATAACTTTGTATATGTTTATTATAACTATAAAAAGAAAGCTTCATGGGGGAATGGGACACAGGAGCAGTCAGTTTGAGCTTAGGGTACAAAAGGAAATAGAGCATCTGGGCAAACTGATATATAAAATGGGGTGGGAAGGAGCTAGAAAATCTGAGATGGAGTACTTAAAGAGCATGGGAAGGAGGACCTGTGAATGAGTCATGCGTTCATTGGCCAATATAATAATCTAATTTATGTCGCTATGACTATGAGCTTTGGGTTTGACCTTCTGCTGTCCCTGAAAAGACTAAGTCACATACAGCAAAGGATACTGCTTATCTTGGAGACTATATTTTGAACAGTTAAAAAAGGCAGAAAACTATCTCTTATCCCCTAGAGGTGTATGTATTTCAGTGTTAAAGGAGTTTATAAAACCTGACAATTTCCCAGTGGCAAGTCATGACTTTTTACTGAACTGCTGAAGAGGTATCTGCTCCCTTTCATCCTGAGAGATAACTATGAAATGGTTTGGCTTCAGTCTAATTCTCTGGCAGTAATAAAGCATATCAATATGGCTCAAGTGAATCATCACCATCAGTGAGGCATAGGCCTTGCACAAGGTGGAGCATACCTTGATGCTCAGCAAATGTTTCCTGAATTTAACTAAATCGTACTTGTAATGCGGTAATGAATTTGCCCTGACTTAGCCACATGTGGCCAAAAGCAACCCCACTGTGATATTTCTGGCCAAGGGTTAGGTATATACTTTGGCCAGAAAATGGAGCAAATAAACCTAACAAAACCAAAGATGCATAGTGAAAAATTATAAATTGCATTGGCTTGAGTAAAACATACCTGAATATGAGTCCTGGCTTTGACACTTGATCTGTGAACTTGGGCAAGTTTGTTAACTTCTCTGAGCTCCACTACTGCAATAAGGACTATAATAATGTCTACCTCATACAGTTGTTATTAGAATTAAGTGGTATAATCCATAATCATTTTATGATATACTTATGAGCATCAGACAAGACATATTGGCCGTATGTATGTAAGTGCCTTAACCAAGTGAGTAATTATATCATTACAGCTAGACTGGTGTGGAAGACAGAATAATGGCCCCCTAAAGATATCCATGTCCTATTCCCTATAAATATGTTATTTTACATGACCAAGGGATTATTCAGATGTGATTAAGTTAAAAATCTTGAGATGGGTAGATTATCCTGCATTATTTGGGTGGGTCCCATGTAATTATAAGGGTCCTTAAAAGAGAGAGGTAAGGGGTACAAAATTAGAAAAAGGAGACACGATTGCAGAAACATAGGTTGAAGTGTTATGGTCTGAAAATGAAAGAGGGGGCCATGAAGCAAGGTATGTAGGTGACCTCTAGAAGCTGGAAAAGTCATGGAAACAGATTTTCTCCTAGAGCCTTTAAAATAACATAGCCCTACAGACACCTTGACTTGAAGACTCCTTACCTCCAGAGTATAAGATAATACATTATTGTTTTAAGCCACTTAGTTTGTAATAATTTGTTACAGCAGCAATAGGAAACTAAGAAACCTGCAATGGGTAAGAAATATTCAGCAAGATGTCATCATCCTTCAAAAAATCAGCTTAAGGGCTGGTGTCAAATATCTCCATAGCTTGCGACCACAGCAGCCATTGCCCATACAATCGCAAAAAACCCACCTGAATCCTCTTCCAAATCAAAGTGTTACGCTGGAGCACAAGCCCTTGATTGTTGTCACTGATAACTTTTCTTGGAACATGGTTCTAGAATGGGTAATATGATTCAAATGGAAAAGTTTGTTTTGATATTTCTGACCTTCCTCATGGTTGATACTCACTCTGAGACTGCCAGAGATAGCAAGAAAAAATTCATCATTTCCTTTGCCCTTTAAGGGAAAATGGCCTGCTTTGCCCACCTGTGCCTAAGGGATGCTTCTAACTGACTGATTGGCCCTGTTTTCATGAGTAATGTAAGCCTTCTGGTTTCTGCTCAATAGCATCCAGTTGCATTTGATGCTGAGGCGGCATGGGCACCATTCCAACTTTGCAAGTGTGTCATTTGTACTGCTTTGGTGTTAGACAGAAAGACAGATTTGAGCTACCATGGAAATATACTTGGGTAAGTTGCTTGCCATTGTTCCAGGTCCTGTGCATAATTTCAGAAGAAAATGAGACATATTTGAATGTTCACTTTCACTAGATTAGGAATGTGCTGCTTTCAATTTTACAAAACCATTGAAGCATTTTGCTCAATACTGAACCAACGCTGACTTCAAAAAAGTCTACCTTACCATGTAATGCATTCTAACTGTGCAAAGAATGGTTGGGAATTCCATTCCTTCTTCCATTATTTTGCATTTTTTAAAGTGTAGCATCCAATGTAAAAATCACAATGGACAGAGTGTTTATATTTTCCTGTCAATGTCAATGTATTCAGCTTTATTTTTTTTAAAAGCATGCTTCTCTCTGTTGAAAATAAAATATTAACCACTAAATTATCAGAGAAGAAATATCAGATATACTCTAAAGAGAACATTCTTTGTATTTCCTTTATATATGGTTCATGGCACTTCCAATGTCTAATAGTCAAAAGCATACAAATTTTACCCAACTAATGGGATCTCTGTACTAACTCCTCCCTTCTAGGCAAGTAATCAAGCTCATATCCCAGAGCTCAGTATAACGCCTGTGATTTGTTCATACATTTATTCATTCATTTCTCCATCCACTCAACAAATGTTTATTGAGCACCTACCTTTTACCAGGTGCATGGTAATAGAAGTATAGAAGTTAAGAGGATAGATCCTTTCTCTCGTGGAGCTTAAAGTCTAACAAATAGAACATAGTAGACATGGGAGACATGTGTTACGTGTTTGATAATTGAATAAATGTATTTTTTCACCTATAGTTTAAAAGTTCATTTCCTTGTATATGTGTGTGTGTGTGTGTGTGTGTGTGTGTGTGTGTGTGTGTGTATAATCATATTGTATCAGAACTAATGATGGAAGAAGACACCATGGGGGCAATGAACCTCCTATACTTAATCTCCTACACATGTGCCACCAACAGTTGTAGCTCTGGCATGTGAACACTGATGGGCCAAATAACAAAAAACAAAAAAACCTGAGATCCTCATAGGTGACCACTACATTCTTATGAAGGCAGTAATGTGGACTCAGACACTTTTTATAAGAGTTGAGAAGTAAAGGGGTTCCAAGTGAGCTTAAATATTTCCATTTATCCCAGGGTCAATAAACAGTAGTAGTTTCCAAAGAACATGGGATACGGAGTCAGATAGCTTGGATTTGAATCTCAGCTCTGTCTGGATTTGGGTACCTCTCTAAATTTCAATTTAACGTTTAAGGTGGGAATAATAAGACTGGCCTAGAAAAGTTCTGGGGATTAAATGAGAGTGCAGGTAAGTCGCTTACCATAAAGCCCAATGCAAAGCTCTCAGTAAAAGCAGTAGTAGTAATAGTTGTTGTTTTTGGTGGTATTATGCTGATTTCTCATAGATTCAGTTAGCTAAGAATTTACTGCTTTCTGGCTACCCATAATTCATGGGCTTTCAAAGGCAACTACAAGAGAAAATGTGACTTTGGTTGCTTTTCTGATCCATACATTCCCCTCCATGGTGTCTTCTCTCTTTAGTTCTAAGCACCATTACAGTCACACACATACACACACAGGAATTAAGCCAGAGATTGTATGTCAGGTGTGATGGACTGATAGTTTCTACCTGGGAAAATTTGTTGAAAAGGATCCTGAGATTGCATTGGAAGTCAACATACGAAAGTTGCACGATTGATTAGTAGTGTCGGTTGAGAGCCTGGATTAGTAAGTGATAGTATGCATATTCTATGGTCAAGAATGGATAGGTCATTAACACTTAACTGTAATTTTAAATCTGTCTTTGTTATTTCTGAAACACACACATGTCTTTTATGTTTTAGTGTTTATTGTATAATAAAAGTCTCAACTTCCTATTCAATAAATTTCTGGCATTAGGAAACAAGTAAGAGAAATTCTGTTGGGAGAGCAGTATTGCCTTTCTAAAATTGTATTATATGATATAATGAACTGCTTTACTCTTGCATAAGTTGGGCCTTAGTTTTGTGATTCTACAAATTTATTTGCCATAGACAAATGTAAGACAACATACTTCCCCTAATAAAAGTTTCACTAACAACCTATTAAGGAGATAACATTGTATATTCATACAATGGTATACTAATCAACAATTTAAAATGAAAGACTTACTGATACATGCAACAATATGAATAAATCTCATAGGCATTTTGCTGAGAAAAATGGCCAGACACAAAAGGGTACATATTATATGATTCTATTTATGCATATGAATTTCTAAAACATGCAGAACTGCTCTATGCGGCAGTTTTCAAGCTTGATTGTGCAACAGAATCACCTGGAGAGCCTATTAGAATGAAGTTTTCTGGGCCCCACTTCCCAAGTTTTAATTCAGTTAGTCTGGGGTGGGACCTGAGAACTTGCATTTCTAAGGAGTTCCCAGGTAATGCTGATGCTGTTGGTTCAGGGTCCACAATTTGGGAGCCACTGATATATGATGATTGAAGTCTGATTAGTGATTTTCTCTTGCGTGTGTGGGGTGGTGGGGGCAGGTGGTTTTGATGGCAAAGAGACAAAAGAAACTTGCTGAGATGATGTAGATGTTTTATACCATGAAGATATACACATAGGTAAAATATTATCCAACTGTACCCTTCAGATTTGTGCATCTTACTGCCTGTACAGTGTACCTTTAATTAGAGGAACAAACATGGGCTTTGAAGTCAAACAAATCAAGTTTAAATTACTAACCCTGTCACTTACCAATTCTGTGATGTTTGGCAAGTTACTTTACCTATCCAAGTCTTACTATTTTCATGTATAAATGGGTTTCAAAATAGTACTTCTAGTGCCACATCATCAGGTGGAGGTGAGATTTCAACAAGACAATCTTTGTATGGTGCTGAGTATCATACTTGGCAAAGAATAAATACTTTGTAAACACTTGCTATTAGTTTGAGATGTGAGTCTAAATTATGAGAATCAAGTAACTCCTTCCTCTTCCCTCCTCCCCTCTTCCATTCCTCCTCTCCGTTTGCACTGGCATTCTTCATCTTAGAAAAACCCTCATTTATTCATTTGTTAACATCACTGTGACTAATGAAGACTCAAATAAAACGGAACTATTTATTTCTCCATAATAACACCAGCAGGTTCTAAGCTGGAACCACTTACCCCCATGATCAGCAAATAAGCAACTGTATAAATCAAGATAGGTGCTCTTTGGTCCTCACCATGTGCATAAAGTGTTTCCTTAGTGTTACCTACAGTCCCTGGACTAGGTAAACAATCCATGAAATCCAATTTGATTTAGGGAAACAGATTATAAATATGACTTAATGAAGACACCTCTCTGAGGAAATAATCCTACCAGTGGCTTACTGCTAGGACACAAACTAAGGGCAAATACATCCAGGTCACAGATTCAAGCTTTTTGTCCCTAATTGCAGTGCTGGCCTTTGTTTATTTATTCATTTATTCATTCATTCATTCATTCATTCATTCATTCATTTTGCTTTTAAGACTCTTTGAATACTGCTAGTGCTCAAAATTCACAACTAGGAACATTTTTTTCTGATTAATTACTGCCCGTTCTCATCTCAGGATCTCAGATAAGACTTGGCATTTAGTTTAATTCAGGGCATATTGCCTGAGTCCTTTCTTTGTGCCAAACACTGTCTACCAGATGAAGATACAGACCCAAAGCTTACCTGATCCCTATCCTTGAGCATTCTGAATGGGCAAAGAAAGGCAAATAAGTAGATGATGATAGATAAAGCAAGGCATATCAAGAAAACACTGAAGAGAAATGTCTAAATCTATACTGCAAAGCTGGGACTATAGAAGAGTACTAAGTAATGCCTCCTGGAAGAAGTCGTCTGTTAGGAGCTTTAGAATCAGAGGAAGTAGGGTAAAAGCAGAAACTCATTTCAACATAAAGGAAGAAGAGACAAGGGGTTGTTTAGATGTTTTGGGGATGGTGATGGGAAACAAAACTTAAAGACCAGATTTTACATGTAAGTAGGCATGAAAAGTCCCAGAGAGAATCAAGGAATGATGATGCTGGTTGGACCTAGAAATAAGTATGGGTCTGGACATTTTGCCAAGGGTCAGAGCTTATTCAAAGCAGTTTAATTAAGGCTCTTTTCTGCCACATCTTTTTGTGTGTTTCTACTCTATGACTCAACCCCCAAATTAACCTTCCTGGGCCTGGAGATAGAGGCCCCAAGAGCATGAATGTTACTATTGAAATGGGAAGGAATTTGAACACAGATCCATGACACACAGCTCAGCAAGCTATAGACAGCTACAAGTCCCGCTTTGCTGTTCCCCGCCCTATTTCCACTCTATTTAGGAAAAAAAATAACCATTTATAAATTGGGGAGTTGAAGAGCCAAGAATAGGTGCAATAAAATATGTTGCTTTTGAAGATTGATTTTGTGCTTATTAGTGGGAAAAAAGCAGTCTCACTTTTATTGCAAAGCCTTGCAATTGATTAGACAAAGTGAAGACTCATCATTTTTCCCAGGGTTTTTATTAAAATGAATAAGGCATTTTGTTTTTCACAAGATTATTATGCAATTGCACAGCACATTTTTTTCCACCCCTCTGTTTTATAAGGTTTTTCCTGCAGGCAAGCCTGTTATGTAACCCTAACCCTGGCCCTTTATAATCTATCATGTCGCAGAGGCACTAACTCACTGTCCTTCAAGTAACCATATGAAATGCCATCCCTGAAAACTGGGGACCTTACTCAGGATTTTATTAGAAGTCCCATAATTCATTCTTTAGCCATAATAATGTTACCCTTTGAAAAGTGGTGGCTGGGAGGATCAAACATATTTCCCTCTCCCCTCATGTTTAGAGAGAAAAAGGGCTGACCCAAATTCCACTAATATTTTATATGGAGGGTAGATAATAGCCAGCAGAGAAAACCACAAACAAAAACATCAGGAAGTGAAAGTGGTGTGTGTGTGTGTGTGTGTGTGTGTGTGTGTGTGTGTGTGTATGTGTGTGTGTATTTAGAGATGGGGGAAGGAGAGGAAGTAAATACTATATTAAGGTCTCCTAAATTCTTTATCTAAATCACAAGGCAAAGGGAATCTGGGTGATGTGCCTTGCTTCAAAAAAAAGTAACATCCTGCTATATATGCAGTATTTTAGCCACCAAAATGGCAGTGTAATTTTGAGCAAGTAAATTCGGTTTTCTGGGCTTCAGTTTCTTCATCTATAAAAAGGGTGAATAGAGGGCATTGTAAGGTTCTTCCAACTGTGACGTTTCCTATAACCTTAGGTTGGAATTCCTCCATATTAATGAGAGATGAGGCTGAGACAGAGAATGCTGCAGTGGCTCTTCTGGCAGATGATTTCATTGCAACACAGGCCAAGAGAACAACTTCAGTTACCATGGTTGGGTTCCAGGATGTTGCAATGACCAAGTCCAACTCCGAGGAGTCATACATATGCAGAGTTCTGGATAGATATTAGGCTTTGTTTTTATTCTTTAGCCACAAGCTGTTACAGCTTATCCACTAAGCATATTATTGGTCACAAGAAAAACTGGGTGAAAAGGTGCACTTTACATCCAACTCCAAGCACTAGTCTTTGATCCCTTAAGCCTATGATGAACATTCTTTTCCCTAGATTCTTCCTGTAACATTCACTCCCTGTAGCACTCTTTTGTGGATAACTTTTGTATTGCATTTTTCATGTGTATTTCTGTGTGTGTGTGTGTGTGTGTGTGTGTGTGTGTGTGTATGAGAGAGAGAGAAAGAGAGAGAGAATGAATCTGCATAACCAGTCTCTCAACTCCTTTACAATATAGACCAAGTCATCTACCTCTTTTATCTGAATGACCACACAAAATACTCCTTAAGCATGCTGGCTCTAGAGCCAGGCACTCTGGCTTCAAATCCCAGTTCCATCACTTCAAGATGTATGAGATTTAGCAATCTATTTAACCTCTCTGAGACCCTGTTTTCTGGTCTCCAAAATGGGGATGGTAATAGTTTCTACCTCATAAAAATCTTGTGACAATTACATAAGAATAATGTGAAGATGAGTATACATGAAGATTACACGTGAAGCACTTAAAACATTGTCTGGCACATAGTAAGTATTTAATAAATATTAGTTACTATTATGTATTATTATTATCTTGGTATCTGAAGGCTCTAAAAAAGTGCTAACCACACATGAGCTATTAGTGACTAAGCCAATCTATCACTTATATTTGTTCTATTATTTTATTATTTAAAAGAATGCAAGAGTAAACCATGTTCATCTAAATAATTTCAAATATTGCAGACATCTAGAAAATCAACAGAGAAAGTGACCTTTTTGAAACTTCCCCACCAACAATACTCAAATACTTCCAGATTTTTAATTGCAAATATAAGTATATACCATTTGGGACTTGTTTAACTTGACAAAATAAAATTGATAGCATGCAGTCTACTGTCACTTGCTTTTATATATATATATATATATATATATATTTTTTTTTTTTTTTTGAGTTGGAGTCTCACTCTATCACCCAGGCTGGAGTGCAGTGGCCGCTCCCGGCCACCGCAGCCTCGACCTGCTGGGCTCCGGCGATCCTTCCGCCTCAGCCTTCCAAGTAGCTGGAATTACAGGCGCACGTTACCACACCCAGCTAATTTTTTTTTGATTTATTGTAGAGATGAGGTCTCGCTTGCCCAGGCAGGTCTCAATCCACTCACCTCAGCCTCCCAAGGCGCGGGATTACAGGCTGAGCCACCGAGCCCGGCTTTGCTTTTATATCTTAATGAATCATAAGACTAGGCCCATGTTCTTGTATCCAATACACCTCATTTTAAATGGCTGCATAATATTCCATCACATGAATGTGCTATAATGCTTAACCATTCTACAATGTCAATGTCTATTACAACTACTCTACAATAACCATCCTTTGTGTAGGTTTTCAAATGCACATGAGGGTATTTTTCTGTGATACATTTATAGAAATGGAAGCGCTGAGCTGAAGCAACAGCCAGTTTTAATATTGTATAGAAACTGCAAGCCACTTTCCAAATGGTTGTGCTTATTTATGCTCCTACAAGCAGTGTATGTGTATGCATTTCCCCCATAACCTCTCCAATACTAATGAATGCTTATTTTTGTCTGTTTGAATAGCTACAGTGATATTGTGATATATAAATGTAACTTTTCCCCAATTTCTAGAGACAACTCACATTGAAAATCTTACCTAAGTAAGCAGCAACTTCCTTGGTGCACAAGGATGGTTCTGTAGGAGTGTACCAAAGGGTCTTTTGCCATATTTGATAGTGATAAGAGTACCAATGCCAACTGGATTGGATGCTGCCATCATGTTTTGGTGACTATTCTTTTCTTTCAGGTGCTGCAGAATGGAATGCTGCTCCCTGCGACATTGTGCACAAATCATTTGTAGCGACTGTGTCATCTCTGCTTAAAGAATTTCACCATGCTTTCAGAGCTGCTATGTCTTCATTAGGATTGGTTTTTCCAAGAGCTGTGGCACCTATCCTTCCACCCAGGGAAAAAAATGGTACTAGCATTTTTCAGAATTTACTATGTGCCAGGAACTATAGTAACACTTCACATATGTTATTATACTAAAGTTTCACAATAACTTCATGAAGCAGAGGAAGTACTTATTGTCCTTATTTTATTGATAAGAAAATTGAAACTGAGGCACAGAGAGATCAAGTTAGTTGCCCAAGATCACAGATAGTGAATAGAAGAGCCAAGACAACCTAATACTGTCGCTTTTCAAAGCTCATGCTCTTTCCATTGCACCACAATAATTTTCAGTTTTCTGGAAGCATTCATATTTTTGCTTTACAAGAGTTCTTGCTTAAGAACACCTGGATGGAATCATTTGTAAAATGAATTCATCAACTAATTAATTCCCAGTGTGAGCAAAGTGCTGTTTTGTGTTTCTGAAGTTAGGAAGACGTTGTGAATCCATCTTTTCTTTTCACTGTTAAGTTTCGGGTTTGTTTAGTAAAATTTATTTGGGCTTTGTTCAAGCTACTGTACCTTCAACTATGACCCCTTGTACCACCATTTAGAATGTAAGCAGCAGCAAATTCAGGGGACAAATAATCAATGCTAAGGAAACAACACCAATTCACTTTATGGAAATTCTGTTTCTGTCAAGATGGAGGTACTCAGAGCCAAGCTGTGAATTAAAGAGAGGTAAAGTCAGTTTTACACCCTCCTGCCTGCATCTGCCTCCTTCCCAAGAGTCAAAAATGCCATTTCCCTCAGTTACCCAAAACCCAGATGTTAACCTTTTCCTCCACCTCTGCCAACCCACCACCACTGAAACACGCATCCAATAGGACTTCTCAATCTCCTGGTTCATGTTTCCAATTTAACCCCTGATTACAATTAAGTAACCTGGGGCTCCCTCAGATCCAACCTCAGTGAATAACTACAACTTAGTAATTAATGGCATCTAATGCCTTTCCCAAAGAGCACTGGCATTTTAACAACAAACTTTCAAAATACCTAACCCTGAATTGTACCTCACATCTTTATAATTAAAAAATGCTATGCCTTAGTCCACAAAATAGACATTTTTAAGCTACCTTAGTGCACCCCGTTGTAACTGAGCATAGCATTGTGATTAAGCACAGACACAGAGAGTCACAAATTGGAGAAAGTATAAGTTTATCTGGTCTCCTCCCATATCATGATGCACACATACCCACAGATGGCTTCTCTGCCCCAATCATACTCAATACCGATTGATCCTGAGAGTCACATTCATCTGCATGACAAATTGCGATTAATATGTTTCTAATACAGAAGTAGCCAATTCCTTTAGTATCATACCTTTGAATGTAATTAAGGTCTTTCATGGTCATATTTCACAATCCTCTCTGAATTTTACATTCTTGACCTATGAAGATTGTCTCACTGAACCTGGACCGTGCCATAGGTTGGAACTTTGACAGAAAAATTGTATTAATAAATGTACAGGCACACTGACCCAGGTTATTTATTTCTGAAGAAATCTAAATATCTTTTTCAAACTATGTATGAATCCACTTTTAAAGCCTAACAAAGAAAGGAATGCCAAAGGTTGGCTTGGCTGCATATTTTAGCAATCTTCGAATCATACACGTAGGTAATTATCTATCTCACAGAAGGATATAGTCAGCCCTGATTGAATCAATCTGACTTAAAGGTAGTATAGTATAATGGCTGAATATAAAGTCTCTGAAATCAGT
The DNA here is from genome assembly GCA_963574415.1 of Tarsius wallacei. Lineage (NCBI taxonomy): Eukaryota > Metazoa > Chordata > Mammalia > Primates > Tarsiidae > Tarsius > Tarsius wallacei. The sequence goes on along the minus strand of CAUYQG010240687.1, from coordinate 12,072 downwards.
CACACTTAGATTCAAATCCTGGCTCTACCATTTTTTACCTATGTGATTTCAAGTAGGCCATGATGCCTCCCTGAGGCTGTTTCCTCATTTGTAAAATGGGAGTGATAATAGTGTTTATATCATAGGGTTGCTTGTGAGGATTAAATTTTAAAAGTACATATATTTTTAAAATCTGAAATGGAGTAAGCACTCAACAATCACTGGCTGCTGATGATAATAAGACCAATTATAACAATAAACATTTTCTTACTATATTTTCTGAGCTGAGGATCGAGAGCGATAAAAGCCACAGACCTGCTCTGGAGCAGTTCATCGTCTACCCACCCTCACCTAAGATGGGTAAAGCTATCTGAAACTTGGTGCTGAGATGACCTGTTAAATATAAATCCCCATCTATAGGTGCTTTTGTTGTGTCTTACCATCCCTTCCCACCATAAAAAAAAATTGACCTTTTGCCTTCAGATCATAAATAGTAGAGCCTAGTAAGTCAAATTGGAGAGAGAAGGCTCTTGTCAAGAATCACCTCTAAGAGACCTGCTACTGCCTTTGACCTTTACCTAGTATTTGCGAAAGAAAATTCCCAGAAAGCAAAAAACCATTTAAAAGCCTCTCTAATTCTCTAAGATGAGGGTGATGCCACCATCCTCAGGCTGAAAGCTAAGAGGCTGCTGTTTGGAGAGCTCCCAGCTAAACTGAAATTCTAGTACCAAAGCAACTGGCAACTCTGCCCTAATGGGGAATCAAGAGTAATTGGACATGAGTGTTTATAGAGTGTTTTTCATGGTGCAGTTTTTAAAAACCTGGCAGGTAGTCTAATGCCTAGATATTCTACCAGGGGGTCCCTCACATGCAAAATGTGTTTATATTAGTAGACACCCTTGTGGCTCTTTTCTTACCTGTGTCTGGTTTATACCTGCCTCACCTTTGCCCTGGCATTGGGAGCCAGACCTTGTGTCCCTTTCCCTACTACCTGGTATCCTGGGGAAAACTCAGCCTTGGGTAGCCCCTAGTTCTTCAGATGGAAGGTACAAATTCAATACACCTCCACAATATGAATTAAGTTTAAATTTTTTTTCTTATAGAGTCTGGACAAGGAGGGCCTAATGAGTCAGAAGGGCTGTCCTCTCTCCCCATATCACCTAAGGCAGGAATCAAGAGTCAGGTAGATAGATGATAAGGGAATAGAGTATGGGTCACTTTAAGCTCAAGGGCAAATATCTGAACAGTTCATTCAAAGGAAGCAGTGGGAAAGCAGAGATCCCAATCTGTTTGGTGGGAGAAAATTCATTGACACAATGTCCAGTTCTGTGCCACATTCAACTTGCTCAAAAAAGTGGCCAGAGATAAGAATTTAGAGATATCTCTCTCTGGCCACTTTCTTGAGCAACTTGAATGTGGCACAGAACTGGACATTGGGTCAATTAATTTTCATTCAAAATTGATGCCAAGGCAACATAAAATTAGAATTCACTACAACTACCCAGTGATCATTAACTGTTTTTCCCAGTTTACATGAGAATTGTTTTTGTTGCAAGAGGAGCAATGCAGGTACTGTCACCTATGAATACCAACCACTTTTTTTCAGAAATGAAATTACAAAACATCAGAGATAAAAAGACCCTGATAAGCTGAGCAAGAAGTTATTGAACTAGAGAGCCTCATTTTGATAAATTAGGAAACAGAAGCCTTATGACAAAAAGTGACTTCACTCAGTGAATCCCTGGTAAAATTGGGCTTAGAATTCTGATCTCCTGGTTCCAAGTTTAATCCTTGAGGTGTCCAGTTCCAGACCAAAATCTACCTAGCCACAGGCAATTACAAGGCTTTGCTTTCCCCACACCAGACATTGCAATTTTTTTTAAAGCAGGATTTATTGAGAGGACAGAAAAGCTCCCAGAGCAGGAGGGGACCCGAGGGGGTTGCCCAATATTGCAATTTTTTAAAGGGAGTTACAGTCAAGGCTCAGGCTTCTCCCTTCAAGCCAGCTATGCTCACACAAATATCTGCATGCCCAACCAAAGAATCTCCATTTAGAGATATTAGATATTTGGCGCTCCAACTGAGGCACTTTCAAGTATCTCTACCTAAGTGTCCTTATTAGGGGTCTTGGCTGAAGCACTTTGCTCTGCTTTGACTCAGTATTTTTCCACTCTTAACTCTTTTTCCTCTTCTTATCATCAGCCCACAGGTCTATAAAGTGAAAGAAGACTTTAGTTTATGTCTCCTCTGCTGTGAGAACTACCCTCATCTGACTCTTGCTCAGAGCCATTCCATGGAGTAAATTAAACAATAGGGAGTTGACACCATTTTTGCCTCTTTCTTGCACTTTTGTAGTAAGTTAATAAAGATTTGGTTGTTAATTTCAGTTTGCCTTATTGTCTTAGTTGATCATCTTAACACCTGGCAGCCTGAATCCTCTTTCTATTCCACTTCTCTGATCTCCTGCCTTAGAATGTCAGGGATTGTTTTGAAGGAAGCCTATTTTGTTATACTTAAAAGAAACTTAATAACAATGCCATAAGGATATATGTAATTTAGAGTTTCTACATTGTATGAAGTTACTTTTAACATACCTCAACATTGCATGCACTTTTGTAACCTTATTAATCAATTAATTCTATAATTCATTGGTTTTCAAGCTTTAGGTAGCATGAGAATTATGTGGAGAACTTTTGAAAATGCATACACTGGACTTGATTTTTTAAATGTGATACATATAAATGGAATATTACGCACTCATAAAAAAGGACAAATGTATGAACTTCACAGCAACCTGGTTGGATTTAGAGTCTATCATACTCAGTGATCTATCACAGAAACAATGAACAGAGTACCATATGTAAGTGGACCCTGAACATTTACCATAATACTGTAAGAAAAGGATTGGCAGAAGCAGGATACTGCCAGGGTGGAGGTGGGGATACAACATCAATAAGAGTACCTGATTTCAAACTAGGCAAAGTAGGCCCAAAAGGAGGCCCAAACTTTACCTGTATGATGTCCACTTATATACCTAACCCTGAATTGTATCCACATCTTTAAAATAAAAAATAAAAATATCAAAAAAAAAGAAAATGCATATCATCAGGCATTAAACTTAGACATTTTAATTTAGTTGATTTCCAATAGGGATAATGAGTTTACATTTTGGAAAAGGATCATAGTTGAAGAAATATTGGATTAAGGAAAAAGTCTTCAAAATATGACTCCACAAGGAAAAAATAACCTATTACTCTGTATACATACATGCACAAACATAATTTCTCTACCTGGAAATATCTAGATAGGTTGGATAAGTCCTCAACCTGCTTTTAACCAGACATTTGATAGCTACTATAGCAGTTCCCAAACTTTTTGGCATCAGGGACTGGTTTTGTGGAAGACAATTTTTCCACAGACTGGAGGGCAGGGTTGGTTTTAGGATTCAGACCCATAACATTTATTGTGTGCTGTATTTCTATTATTATTACATTGCAATATATAATGAAATAATTATACAACTCACCATCAGATAAAAGAGGCTCAGACAGAAGTAGTAAATAACATAATGGGTGGGCCACGCACAAAATAAAATGAGTGTCAGATTCTGACTTAAAGCCTGACACAAGATGCAGCTGTACAACTGAAGTACATCAATGAACTTTCCACTCACTGATAGGGTTTTGATATGAGTCTGCAAGCAATTGATTTATTATGGTTTCTGTGTAGGCAAACCTCACTGTTAACATTAATGTTTTTGCAGCCACTCCTGAGCGCTAGCACCACCACCTCAGTTCCACCTCAGATCGTCAGGGATTAGATTCCCATAAGTAGCGTACAATCTATTTCCCTCGCATGAGCAGTTCACAATAGGGTCCACGCTTCTATGAGAATCTAATACTGCCACAGATCTGATAGAAGGTAAAGTTCACCGATGGGGAGCAACTACGAATACAGGTGAAGCTTCACTTGTTCATCCACCGCTCACCTCCTGCTGTGCAGCCCAATTTCTAAAACCAGTCCATGACCCTGGAGTTGGGGACCACTGATCTACTAGACACCCACGAAATTTATTAGAACTATTTTAAAGTAAATTATAAGAGAATATCAGACAGAATCTGGGACTCTTAGTGATAATCTTTCCAAGGGAAATCTCAATGTTTGTGTGGCATGCTGAACTTAGCAGAATCAATTGGAGGAGGCTGCTTGATGCCATATTTCAGTGACAGAAGCTATTTCTGTATAAAAGAAAAATGTCTGGCAACCTCAAATACAAGCAGGAAGATCCCAAATAGAGTCAAAGCTCTTGGGATGTAGAATTAATGGGAGGCTTTAATTAGGAGTTGTTAAGGTTCACAGCCTTTACCTAATACTAAAAAGGGAATCACAGACTTCTCTTCTGATCTTTTTTGAACTCAGTGCCTCATCAGCAATTACAAATACAGACCTGTGGATGCTACTCCTCTGCTTTAAATTTTCATTAGTCTCTCATTGCCTACTGGGTAAAGTGTAAAGTCCTTGACTTTGATACTTGAGAAGACAATTTTAGATCTCCTTTCTCACTATTTCACCACACACTTTAGCTATTTTGAACATCTTACAATTCCCAGGCATTCTAAGATCTTTCACAGTACTCTGTTTTTGTTCATACTATTTCCTTTGCATAGAATGGTTTTTTTATCAATCTCTCTGATGAATTTTTACTCATTCTTTTAGATCCACCTTAAATTTTACCTCTTTTTTGAAGCCTTCCATGGCACAAAAAATGTTAGGGAGTCTTGCTGGAATTCTCTCCTTAGGTTCAGTGGAGACTATGACTAATCTATGGAAGCCACTTGAAGGATGTATGTAATTCTGACCGAATAAATAAACAAACAAAAAAATAGACTCTAGAAGGTTGGAAAAAATGTCTTTCATCCATATTAGGGCCCCCCAAAATGGAATTTATTTATTTTAAAAATGTGTACTTATCCTTACATGTTTAAACTTCAGTCACTTTCAAGGTACTCTCCATATGATGCAATACACCTATCAAGATGCTCTTTCCACTGCTCAGAACAGTTTTTGAACTCGTCAATTTGGATGTCTTTTAGTGTTTCTGCCATTTTTTGTTTCACCTCTTCCACATCAGAAAACCTTTCCCTTTGTGAACTTTTTTTCATCCAGGGAAACAAACAAACAAACAAAAAAAGTCATTCTGGGTGAGATCTGTGAATGGGGATGGTGGAGCACATAGGTCACGCCGTTTTGAGTCAAAAACCGCTAAACACTCAGTGCTGTGTGGGCAGGTGCTCTCATAAATCACCATCACAAAATAGGCAAACACATTGAAAGAATCTCCAAAAAATTCACTGAAGCTGAACACAGCCTCTAACAACAATGCTAGCTAGTGCACTTATGTGATGGATTCCTAGAACATTTATCTAACAGGGGAAGTTTCCAAAAGATAATTCCGGTTTTTTGGAATTATCCCCCTTCATATGTTCTATTGGCTATTGAAAATAACACTGGCACTAAAGTCATTATCTTTTTTCTAAATTCATTCCTTCTTCTAAACTCTCTATTATAAATGATGGCAAAATTATCTTCTCAGTCTCTCAAACTCCAAAGCACAGACCCTGCTTTTTGATTCTTTTCTCTTCCTCCATGCAATCCATGTCCACTTAGTCTGTATGTCCTGCAGCTTCTACCTTAGAATCATCTCTCAAATCTATCATTATTTTCCCATTCTCACTAACATCATCTCTTGCCTGGATTATTGCAACAGACTCTTAAACAGTTTTTCCTCTTCCGATATGGTCACCACTTTAATCCATGCTCCAGGCTACTAGCAGCATGATATTTCCAAAATGAAAACCTGATTGTTACTCATCAACTCAAAACCCTCTAATGGCTCCTCATCATGTTCACTATAAAGGCCAAAAATGTTACCTTTCACAGTCACCCTGAACTATATTTCCAGGCTCATCCTTTGCTATGACTCTATGAAATGGTCATATCATATAAACCCAATGTTTTGTAGAGATCTTGGGACACACATGCAATTTCACCAACTATACCTCTGCACATGTGACGTTTTTAATGTCTTTACGGTTTCTCATGCTTTCTGCACCAACTCTTACTGACCTTTCAATACCCAGCCCATATTACCTTATCTTGTGAAACTTCATGTTCCATTCAAACTCCACAAAGTTGAATTAGTCCAGTAGCCATTTCTTTGGTCCTTCCATCATGCTATGTAAATATTCATATCATGGCACTTATTTAGTTACAGTCTGTAGTGATCTGCCTGCACTTATCTCTATGGTAGTCAGCAGCCACCACAGAGATTAACTCAAGATCATTCCAAAAATCTCCAGTGAGTGCCACCTAACTGTATTTTTCATAGCTGTTACTGAAGAAGTGGACACAGAAGTTCAGTAAATGCTTTTTGAAGAATTAATTCCCCCAATGGGTTCCAGGAAGCCCCCCTTTACAACACATTCCTCCCAATAGCGTGTAAATGTATAACACATTTCCACATTGTTTGTTTTGCTAGAAATTGCTATTGAATAGTAAAATAGGTTTATTTTGTTTTTGTAATTGAAGCAGTAACTATGTACATAAAGCATAACTATCATATAAATCAAGTAAAGTAACCAAGTAAAAATGGAAATAAATTAGTTAAGATACTTGAATTAAGTGTGCTCATTTTCACCTGAAGGAATGACATTAAAAAGGTATGGTCAGCCTGGCAGCTTGCCTCTCCCATTTTAAACAGACAAAACAGCCATTAAAAAGTCATTATTATGGTTTATTTGTACATGATGTTTTCTTATTCATTGATTCATTTAATTTTCACAACAACCCTGAGAAGTTAGCAAGGAGATTTTACCACATTTATTTGTCTTTAAAATATTGTAAATTATAAGATGAACTATTGATTTTATCATAACTCTTTTGAGAAAAATAAATATTATGCTAAATGGATTATAAGACTTCTTCTGATTTCAAAATCTTTAAAGTGTGAAAGCAAAACTTTTGTCTTAGACCTGAGGACATGTCATACATCCCGTTTTGAAAATGGGAAAAATGAGGTCTGGACAACTAACACACATGTCACATAGCTATTAAGTAAGAGATACAGAGAAGGACTTGATTCTTTTGATAAGCAGAGCAGTCTTCTTTTTATTCTGTTAGATCTTTCTAACATCTGTTCAATAGAATAATAATTTTGTAGTAATATTGATAAGGAGAAAGACTATAATTAACTCAATTTGAGAAACTCCAAGTTAAAAAATAAATAGATTTCTTTACTTCTCAGAGCTTTTGTTATGCTAATTAATGTGTATTGTGAATTTCCAAGCTAGAACTACACTATACAGAATTACACAAAATTATTTTGACCATAGAATCTCATTCTTTCTCTCACAAAGTATATTGTGAGACTAGTGTTCTATGAAATGCACTTTGGAAAACTGTACTATATCAATATAAAATTTTGTCAGCCTCCAAAAGGCAGAAACCACAACTCTCAATTTGTTTACTACCACTTCCAAAGACCATACATGGTAAAGCACTAAGTGACAAATTCAGTTGCCTAATCCCTGATTCTATTCGGCTGTTAAAAATGTCAAAGTGGAAAGTTCCATTCAAGAAAATCTAAGGAAATAGCCATCAACTTAGCCATCAGCCAAACCATTACTAATCTGGCATTTGCTGTATAACAAATTTTACCTAGAAAAAAGTCAAGATTCTCTAAAGACAGCTTCCCACTAGGAATATAATATCTTTCTACATTTAGGAAAACAATATCCTTGACGATGCCTCACAGATTTTTCACATTGTTTCTCAGCTGGACCAAAAAAATATCTACTAGTCACTAAAAACTTTTGTTCATTCTTCCAACAAATAGTTCCTGGGTGGCTGACAAATGCCAGGCACTGTGCTGAAACCTGGTGATACAATGGTATATAGTAGAGATCAGTCTCTGCCCTCATGATGCCCACAGTCTAGTTTAGGAAAAATGACATATAAAACATCATCTAATAAACATTTCAGTCAAGTCCGGACATGCAAAATGCTTGAGAGCATGGAACATTTACTCACATAATTCATGTCTCAAAAAGTCTCAGTCTTAGATAACTGAATTAGGGATGCCAAAGGAGAGCCAAGGGCTTAACTTAATAGAATGATTGGCTCAGCTTTTCTGCTTACGTTGCCAGCAAAGTGCTGCTCTTACCAATGCCTCCTGATTCCAAAGGAAAAATAAATCTAGCATCTTCACTAAAGACACAATTTTATCTGCACTCACAGTAAAGAAAAAATAACATTTTTAAATGTATTTAAGAAAACTATTTGCCAGGACCTAATGAACAATTGTTTATTTCAAAGATATTAGAATTTTCTCCAAGTTTAGTAATCCAATGGGCTCACCATAAGGAAATTAGAGATATAAAATACCTGCTAGACTGCTACCAATCTGTCTCCCCACCAGTGCCAAATAGCAGCAGAAGCACTGAGTCCTCCACAACATTAAAACATTAAACATTGCTCTGCTGTCTTGAATTTTATTTGCCTCATCTTTTGATTCACATATCATTTGATATGTTTTTCTATTTTGATACAGGATACATTAATCTGATAACTGCCTTCATTGATTGAACATTTTATGTCATTTTTACCCTTACATGGCATGCTATAATTTTTAGGTATGTATAAACCAAGAGAAGCTTTATTGTAGGTATGTGTGTATAGGAGAAAACATAGTATATACAGGGTTCAGCACTAACTGTGGTTTCAGTTATCCACTGGGGGTCTTAGAACATATCCCCTGTAGATGAAAAAGGGACTACTGTACTGTTCATACTCCTATCTCTATCTTATTTGCATTCTTCCTTTTACCACCATCTTTGGTTCCTAATTCCAGAACTTTGATGATGACAATTATAAGGGAGAATTTAGAGCTAATGTATATATTTGTCAAAAAGGCCACAGGGCAACTGTTTGTGGAATAAATTCAAAACAGTGTTTTCTTATGATATTTATGTTTAATCTGATGAAACAGCGCTAACTTAACACAGCAAGTTATGTTGACTGCTTCTTGCTGGTTATGCTAGTAGGACCTGGACCTTTCAGGTGTTTCATGAGATTTCCCAAATTTTAGCCCAAACACAGTTTAAGTTTATGAAAATGGCTTCAAGGGAGGGATGCCATGAAAAAAATAATCAGATTCATTCATTTCCAATTAGTGTTAGCTGAGTCACTTGAGGTATGAGCTCTCAAAAGTATGAGATCTTTAGTAAAAGAAATAAGCAGGTAATAGTATACATAGCAAAAATGATAATAATGGGTCTTATTAATACCTTATATCATATAATATCTTATCGTAAGATCTAGAGAGCTTACTATTTGCCAAACACATTCCTAAACACTTCACATATATCAATTTATTCAATTCTTACTAATGCCATATGAGGAAGAGCTATTTCAAAATTTCAACTTCATAAGTGGAGAAACTTAGACACGGACTTATTTATCCATGGTGACAGTTAATGAATTAAGAGACTTGGCTTTTGTAGCCACTATGCTTAAAATCTCAACCTTACCTTCCCCTGCCCTGCTCTTCGTCACCAGTAACTAAATTCCCAGGTTCCCCTGGGTTCTGAGAAAGTTTGGTAAATGGAAGACATTGGTAAAATATTGTAGAGCAGGGGTTGGAGAAAAGCCAGAGTGGACAGCCCTCCCTCCATGGCCCCAGGTCTGTCTGGACAGCCCTTTCCTGAGTTTTAGCTTCAACAAAACAGGCTGGCTTCTAGATTTTTGTAATACCACCTACTTCCACTGCCCCCAGTAACCCTAGAATTGGAAGCAGCTCTTGATGGCCTCACCATCTCCTGCTGGACTTCTCAATGAGTCCATCACACATTTAACCATGATCTAGACTTTCTTCTATTTTCCTGGAAAGATGTTAACAAATAAAACTTTGAATTCAAACAGTCTAGCCCCAGAGTCCATGCACTTAAATGCTATGCTATCTTATCTTTACAGAATAATTTCATTCCGTGGAGTTTTTTGAAAACTGCTGTCTTTAAATTATGGTTTGCCAAGGGTAGTCCATAACTATCCTAGGATCCCATGCTAGACTTTAAGATCTATGAGAGCAGCAATTGTGTATGTTGTGTTTATTGCGGTATCTTCAGTACATGGCACAATGCCTGACATACAGTAGTTGCACAATAAATGCTTGTGCAACTTTCCACCTGAAATACACTTTATTTTGTCTTCATATAAGTAAAATTGATAATTAAATCTGTCTCTTGTAATATTTACTTATCATTGTATGTATGATAATACGTTATATATGTATTATATGCATTAGTAGCAAACATGAGCTTAGGAATTAAACTGTCAGGGTTCAAATCTTATCACCACCATTCACTAGCTATGTGAATGTGAACATGTTACTTAATCTCTTTAAATTGCTAAAATTAGGATAATTTGGGGATTTATCATTAGGGTAATTGTAAAAATTAAATGAGATTATATATGTAAGGTGCCTAATAAAGGCCTGGAGCATGTCAATTACTCATTAAATAGAAGCAGATGTTGCTATTGTGCTGTTACTGTTATCTTTACTATTGTTGTTGTTCATAATTTCTCCTTTTAAAAATGCATGCTTGTGTTTTAACATTTTCTCAAAAGGTAAGGACTTTTTAAAAAAATGTCTACAACACTCTTCAACCCTCTGCTTTCTCCATATGTCTCTACTATAGAAGCTGAAGACCTTTACAATTGCAGACTGGAACCCATCAAATCCTTGAGCCCCATTGACAGTAGAGAAGATTTTGAATTATTTTATGCCCTAAATCTAACACCAGTGTGTCTAGGTGAGCCCAGAGTTACTAGAGTACTTCATGAACCGCAACTTCCTTATTATTCTCTGCTATGTTCAGCCAGTGTATATAACTGAAATTCTGTCTCTGTTTCCACATTGCACTTCAGTTTCTTTAGTGGGTCTAGAGCCTGAATCCCTGATTAGCCTTTGCTAATGGGGACATAATTCTCATAACTTGTTCTCAGTCAAATGAACCTTATAGAACAACAATGCTACCATATTTCTGCTTTTAGAACTAGTCATTGGTTAGAAAATTCTGCTAATAAGCATCCATATGCCACCTCCTTCATATTAAACCACCCTCATCTCTGAAGGTCTATGCTGGTTAGGTCCTAACATGTCACACTGCTGTGAACACTATGGCACTAACTGCTAGCTTGCTCCTTTAAGAGGCTATCACTAAACTGGTTTAGTCCCACATCCGTGATCATGATTCCTCCTAGATTATTTCCCCCCCTCACTGGGCTTCTAAAGTCCTAATGTGGTTTGTGGCTCAGTTTATATGAGTTACAACAGTGTTTAGCCTAGCACTACATGCAGTTAGGTCCATCCCACACATTGTGTAAATGAGAATACTGACTCTATTGGACATAAAACCACTTAGCCAGGTCTGCTCATTTGGTTATTTGTTTACATTCCTTACTCCATCCATTAATTCAATAAATATTTATTGAGAATCTGCTGTGTATGCTCTAGTAGGAACATGAGATACAGTGGTGAATAAAACAAGTCTATAACTTTAAGGAGATTATGTTCTGCAGGGTTAGGGCTCACCAAGAAAACTTTCTGCTGCTCTTTCTAGTCATATAGAAAATCCTTTCAAAGAACATATATCACTAATCTACTACTGGCTTTCATAATGATTCTCTTGCAAAGGAAGTCAGTTTTGTGCTATTAATAGCATCAGGAGTAAAAATGATAAACATACTTATCTACCCACATACCTGCACACTCACATAGTCAATTATCAGTACTTAGGAAAAATAATTATTCTCCATAAAAGCTGGTGCTTCTGTATTGCATGCATATATGTTTAAGATGGATATTTCTTGTTGATGGATCGAACTTTTCATCATTATGTAGTGTCCTTTTGTATCTTTTTAAATTTTTGATAGCTTAAAGTTTGTTTTGTCTGATATTAGGATTGTGACTCCTGCCTTCCTTTGTGATTCATTTGCCTGGACACTCATTTTCCATCCTTTAACTTTCAGTATGTG
>CAUYQG010240683.1:0-23238 GCA_963574415.1 Tarsius wallacei | reverse complement strand
TTTTGTTTTGTTTTTTGAGTTGGAGTCTCACTTCGTCACCCAGACTGGAGTGCAGTGGCATGCTCCCAGCCACCACAGCCTCGATCCGCTGGGCAACTTGGCGAGACCTCATCTCTACAATAAATCAAAAAAATTAGCCGGGCATGGTAGCATGTGCCTGTAGTTCTAGTTACTTGGAAGGCTGAGGTGGAAGGATCGCCGGAGCCCAGCGGATCGAGGCTGTGGTGGCTGGGAGCATGCCACTGCACTCCAGTCTGGGTGACGAAGTGAGACTCCAACTCAAAAAACAAAACAAAACAAAACATTTCCTAGTTGTCAAGAGGAGAACATAATATCCTTGGAAGCATTCAGATGGAACAAGTTAGATGCAGATTAAAATCCGAAGTGAGTAAGATATGTCTTGAGTTTCTGGAGTTCTAGCTGCTCTCTGTTACCATGCATGAGTGATAATTATATCCTTCCCTGATCCACCCCAGTGAAATATCCACAATTTTCCTCACATTTAAGCTCAGAAATTCAATTCCTGAATTTACTAGGGCTTTTTGCATACTATAAAGGTGCCTGGACACTGCTTTTCAACCTGTGCATCATGGCTCTTATCTAGGTCCTTGCTCTATTCTCAAAAATTTCTCTGTACCCAAATCAGCTTTCTCCAGAGAAGGAACCCAGAACATGTTTGAAGAGGAGAGCTACAATGAGGGAAACTGAGACCTAGTATTATTTCTAAACCAGGAACTTACATCAATTTAGCAAAGGTCACAATTTACTAAAACGTAACTTTTTGCCAGAACTGGAGGTTAAAGAATTTGAACTGATTCAAAATGCAATTCTTCTCAAGATTTTGCCCCTTGAACTAAGCTAACATGCCCATGCTTTAAAAGAGCTGAGTGTGCATTTCAGAGTCTTATTTGAGAGCTATGGTTAAGGAAGGGGGAATACAATCTATAAAAAGGCTTTTCTGAAACACTGAAGAAAGACAGGACACAACAAGACCTACTTTCCATCTGCCTCACTTCACGGTGGTAGGAGATAAAACATTCAGCTAACCTTGGCCTTACTTTTAGGAATTTCCCATTTTTGACCCCACCAAATACAAATGTTTTGCCTTAAAGAAAACTGGCCATGTATATAAAAAAAGATCACAATATACCCAAAGTAATCCCTCTAAAAATCAAAAGCCTGATTTGAAGGATAACTTCACAACTGAGTATGTTGGCTTTCCCATGGCCTTCCTGTGCCCAGCTTACACGAGTTCCTTATTTGTATGTTACTGGAATCCCCCTTGCTGTCCATTACTTTACTAGCTGATTGCAGCTGCCGCTGTCTACTTATTGAAGAAATGGCTCATCACTGGTTTGTGCTAGAGCGGATGCCTACCCCAGGACAAGACAAGTTTTGCTTCCCCAGTCCTCTCACACATACAAGGTGAAGACCTTCATATGTGTAAGACTTTCTGGGGCCCTGGGAAGCCCTCAAGCTGGGATCACAGGGTCCAGCCCTCACCTCAAAGGAGAGATGATATGGTGTTCTGGGAGGAAAGTTACAGATAAAGCAGAAGTGGGGACTGGTGCAAAGAGCTGGAATCTGCAGGACTGATGGGGAAATCAGACAGTAGTTCCCAAATTATTCCCATGGAGCCTGGACAGTGGCCTAGAACACATCCTGACAAAAATATTGGGGAGAGAAAAGAGAGAAAGCCTGGGTGTTCATAATAAATGTATATAACTCTGTTTCAAATGATGCTCATCTCAGACTGTTCTTTCTCCTTTAAGATTGGGCCTGATACGGCTCAAGACTATAATCCCAGCACTTTGGGAGGCTGAAGCGAGAGGATTGCCTGAGTCCGCAGGATCGAGACCAGTCTGGGCAACGTGGTGAGACCTTGTCTCTACAACGAATCAAAAAATTAGCTGGGCATGGTAGTGCGTACCTGTAGTTCTGGCTATTTGGAAGGCTGAAGTAGAAGGATCACCTGAGTCCAGCAGGTTGTGGCTGTGGTGGCTGGGAGTATGCTACTGTACTCCAGCCTAGGTGACAGAGTGAGACTCCAACTCAAAAAAAAAAAAAATTGGGCCTGATAAATTCTCTGTGTCATTACACTCCCTGATCATGTCAGCCAACCACCAGCTGGTTTTGTGACTCTAGCAGATCACCTATGCATGCCCTATACTATTCTGCCCACCTTAATAATGAGGGTTTATAGGCTACACAGCTGCATAAAAGAGAGGAAAAGATCTTATTTCAGCCCAACATTTCTTTTTGCTGGAAAATAAACCAATTAATGCTTTATCCTTGTTGACTTCTGATTGACTTCATTTCAAAAACTCCTGAGATCAAAACAGAGGTGCAGATAGCAACGCCAAGAGTATGATCTTATATTAAGGCCACTTAAACAACCAATCTGTGCAGGCATTCATTTATCCAAACTACAGATAATTACTGGTGCCCATGTGCCAGGCATCAAACTAACTGATAAGTGAAAACAGATAAGTGTCCAGCCCAGAGTGAGGTTATAGGTGCCAGTAACATATTTCATCCCTGGCTGTACATTATATGTAAAAATGTATGTTATATACAGACAAAAATAGAACTACAAAACAGGCAAGGGTATGTGCATTGAAAAATGAGAACTTAAAAAAAACGAGAGGCTATAGCATTTCAGAAGAGGACAAGACTATCTTTAACTGACTGTTATATGAGAAATCATACTTCCACACATAAGGAATGTGTTTGATATTGCTCCAGTGAATATCACTGCCTGATTTTACATCCCTCTGTCACCAACATTCATATGTACCTGGTACTATGTCTGGTATAGGGGGATACAAAGATAAATGAGTAATGACCAGTCCTTATCTTTAATGAGCTCCCCGCCAGATATGCATGCAATATGCATGCAATAGGAATACAGTGTGATGCAATCCAGGTAGACACAGGTGCTTTGGAGGGACAGAGTAGGACCAGTAACTAATAATCCCAGAAGGGTCAGAGAATGTAGCATTTGAACAGGGGATGAAGGATGAGAAGGAGTACATCAGGATTTGAAAAGTGGAAAACACTAGGTTGGTGTAAGCTATTATTATTCAGCAGTATATTTCAACCAATGAATACTCCAAGCGTGATAGATTAGTTTTCTTAGATTTGGGCCATTGCTTTTGCTGAATTAGATGATGTTGGTGCTGTTTAAGTAAGAGAAACAATCTCAAACCTCTGGAAGAAAGTAACGTGTGCAAGACCTGAAAGAGCCAGAACACTGGCCTCTGTTGAACTACAGAAGGAATCAGTACGGTCTGACACAAAACATTTGCTAGAACTGTAGATATATGAGCAGAACAGATCTCTCTTGGGAAAATGCATTAGGAACGTAACATTTAGAAAAAGACACTCTTTGTCATTATGTTTAAGAACTAAGCTGTATCTTGTTATGCAGCCTTAATTTGGGGGGTTAACTTTTAGTTAGATCTTTTATAATCCCCTAAAAATAGTCTCTAACAAAGGAAGAGTGACTAGTTCTAGCCCTACTTCTGGATTATTCTCTACTCCTGAGAAAATCACTAAACTTCATCAGTGTATTCACTTATTCAACATTACACAGTGTCAAATTATGTGCCAAGGTAGGCTGAGGATGCTTTGAAAGGATGGCGGAGGAAAGACAGCCAATGCTGCCCAGATGGGCCAGAGGATAAAGCACTTGAGCAGGGTATTGAAGGATAAGTAAGAGTTCATCAGGTTCTAGGGTAAGAAATGAACAAGGTTTTTCCTGCCCTTGAAGAGACTTAAAAAGTAATAGTGTCAGTTATGATATCTCAGTGCAAAGATGAGAATAGGTTGCTATGGAAGGACAGAGAGATAAACTCCCAATAGCCTGAAGGAGGTTTCACAGGGAAGTACACTTAAGTTGAATTAGGAAGAACAAGTAACCAAACCATGTCACAGGCACAAGGAAAAATAGATTAGAGACAAAGTAGAGGAATGAAAATACAAAAGATCAGTAGAGGCAAATTACAAAGGATCTAATATGCCTTTCTTTTTTTTTTTTTTTTTTGAGTTGGAGTCTCACTCTGTCACCCAGACTAGAGCGCAGTGGTTGCTCCCGGCCACCGCAGCCTCGACCTGCTGGGCTCCGGTGATCCTTCCACCTCAGCCTTCCAAGTAGCTGGAACTACAGGAGTGCACTACCACATCCGGCTAATTTTTTGATTTATTGTAGAGATGAGGTCTTACCAAGTTGCCCAGGCGAGTCTCGAACCTGGAGGCTCAGGCAATCTACTCACCTCAGCCTCCCAAAGCACTGGGATTACAGGCTGAGCCACCGAGCCCGGCTTCATTCAACTTTCAAAGATAATTATTTCCAAGTCATTCTGTTTCCCCTATCCATTTATTCTCCCAGCAATTGCTATTCCGTAATAGAACTTGCCATCCTCCCCCTCCTATAACCTGTTTTACTAGAATGCAGGCCCCAGTCATCTTGTAACCTTGAGGTAGTATTTAAGCTTGTGTAACTCCCTGGAAAGCTGAGTCTTCATTCTGAAAGCCCCCTGTGTATGTATGTTAAATAAAATCTGTGTGCTTTTTCTCCAATTACTCAGTCTTGCCTTGTGCCTGTGGTTTTTTGGCAGACCCTTTAGGGGGTCAATGGTCATGGCCCCCACATCTATAATGAGCATATATTACTTTCATAATTGGAAAAACAAGTTTTATTCCTTTTTACACTTACGATGTTGGAAGTGTAGGTCTCTTTCTGCTGTAGTTATTGGTGATAAAACATAGTGAGCACTAGGGTTTTGATTGCCTCAAGTTAATTCACTGCTTTAATTACAAAAGTTAGTTTCTAAGCTAATAGCCTTGTACAGCAGGTAATGTATTTAATAAACGTATCCTAACAAAGAACCAAGCGTCTGTCTGATTTTCATCATATCTCCTGAGCCTTTGCAACATTGATATCTGCTCTCTCATTATATTGCATGCTTTATTTTTAGTTATAAAACACTTTTTATTGTCTTTAATTTGATATACCCTGATAAACTCAAATTAAAACCTTAGGTGATTTTCTGAGTCCATGTTTTCACCTTATTAGGGAAAATCAAGATTGAGGAGCATCTTGAAAAATATGAGTAGTGAAGCAGGGTATTTTAGTATGGGTTAGACATAGTTAAATACATTCTTTTGTGATAGTATTAGTCATTATTTATTTATTTTTGTTGATAGATACATTTCTTTTCTTTTTTCTTTCTTTTTTGAGTTGGAGTCCCACTCTGTTGCCCAGGCTGGAGTACAGTGGGATGCTCACAGCCACCACAGCCTCGACCTGCTGGGTGCAGGTGAGTCTCCCACCTCAGCCTTCCAAGTGGTTAGGACTACAGGCATGTGCCAACATGCCCAGCTAATTTTTTGCCCATCTAGATTTCTTGTAGGCAGTTTTTAGTCTTAAAATATGGAAACATCCAAACATCTTTCCTGCAGGCCACACTGCCCTGCAGGCTGGAATGTGGATTTGCCAGTCTACCCAACCCCCTCAGCTCATCAAAGAAAAGCCCATCAGGATGTAGAAATGGTGCAGCCCAACCTTCCAGTTCATAGTTTAGCATAATTACTAAAAATCTATCAAGTTCCCTGCTGAAGGTAAAGGCTCTGAGAGACACAATTCTTTTTTTTTTTTTTTGAGTTGGAGTCTCACTCCGTCACCCAGACTGGAGTGCAGTGGCCGCTCCCGGCCACCACAGCCTCGACCTGCTGGGCTCCGGCGATCCTTCCGCCTCAGCCTTCCAAGTAGCTGGAACTACAGGCGCGCGCTACCATGCCCAGCTGATTTTTTGGATTTATTGTAGAGATGAGGTCTCGCCAAGTTGCCCAGGCTTGTCTCGAACCCGCGGGCTCAGGCAATCCACTCATCTCAGCCTCCCAAGGCATGGGATTACAGGCTGAGCCACCAAGCCCGGCTGAGAGACACAATTCTTACAGCATGTACCCAGTGGGAAAAAAATTGAATCCAACGTTAGTTAAAGAGTTGAACAAACATTTTACACAACATGGCCCCAGCTCACATGACCCTACCTCTTAGCTTATCAAAGGTGCAGATGATAATCAAGACCACCTTTTAGCACATTAATTAACATAATAATCACAAAGTCTATCAAGTCTCCTGTCAAAGGCAAAATGTGTGTTCAGGAAAAGGCCACTCAGGTGGAAAGATGGTAATCTCTCAAGAGAGGATACCTGTAGCCCATCCTCTTTAGTGTGGTAATTATTATGTAGCTCTATCAAGCAAAAGTGTGGTTTTTCTTTCAAGATACCTGCCCAAGCCAACTCTCTGGTATGCCTGTCTTCCTTTTTCTCTTTCTCGTCCTAATAAATTCTGTTTTAAAACTATTCCAGACACTCTGAAATTCTTTTCAGCAGTGAGTCAAAGAACTCACAAGCATTGCGCTGCACCCCACCTGGAAACAAGTAGTATGTTCTTTTTTTTTTTTTTTTTTGAGTTGGAGTCTCACTCTGTCGCCCAGACTGGAGTGCAGTGGCCGCTCCCTGCCACCGCAGCCTCGACCTGCTGGGCTCCGACGATCCTTCCGTCTCAGCCTTCCGAGTAGCTGGAATTACAGGCATGCGCTACCACGCCCGGCTGATTTTTTTTTATTTATTGTAGAGATGAGGTCTCGCCAAGTTGCCCAGGCGGATCTCGAACCCGCGGGCTCAGGCAATCCACTCACCTCAGCCTCCCAAAGCACGGGATTATAGGCTGAGCCACTGAGCCCGGCTGCTCATTAAGAGTTTTTAAAAAAAAGTTTGAATAGATATTATCTTTTATCTGTTTTCTTTCTTTTTTTTTTAAGTCAGGGTCTCACTTTGTTGTCCATGTTAGTTAGAGTACAGTGGCACGATTACCATAACCTCAAACTTCTGGGCTCAAGTGATTCTCTTGCCTCAGCCTCCTAAGTAGCTCTACAGGTGTGCACCACAATGCCTGGCTAATTTTTTAAAAATTCAAATACATTCTCTGTCATTATTAGGATGCTCATATTTTTCTTCTGTTATTGTAGCTAATATTGATTTTCTATTCCTAAATCAACTTTGTATTACTTAGACAAACTCATGCTTTATCCTTTAAAATTTTTTTCCTTTTTTTACTCTTTTTCTATATTGCAGTTTTCTGCGTGCTAAAATTTTGTTTGGAAGGTTTGCATTTATGTTCTTTAGTGAGTTTACCTGTAAGTTCCCTTTCCTGACTTTTCTTCATGAATTTTGGTATCTGGGTTATGATAGCTCTATCAAATGAGTTGGAGAAAATATTCTTTTTCTATTCTCTGAAAGAGTTCGTATTACTGGCTTTACTTCTCCCTTGAATGTAGAACCTGCTGGTGAAGTCTGGGCCTATAGTTTTCTTTCTGGGAAGATTTTGGGGAAAAACAG
Source organism: Tarsius wallacei (assembly GCA_963574415.1). Classification (NCBI taxonomy): domain Eukaryota; kingdom Metazoa; phylum Chordata; class Mammalia; order Primates; family Tarsiidae; genus Tarsius; species Tarsius wallacei. The sequence goes on along the minus strand of CAUYQG010240683.1, from coordinate 15,831 downwards.
AATGCTTATAGTGTGAATTCGTTGCTATTGGATGCATTTGATAGATAAATTTACAACAAGATAGTGACAGGCTTAAAAAAGAACTGGCTTATTTGCAAGCAGAAAAGGAACTTAATTATTTAATTTGAAAGGAAATTAAGAGAGCTCAAAAATTCCATACTTGCAGACTTGGAAGATACAAGTGATTCTCGTTTCCATCTGGTAAAAGATAAAACTGAGAAGGCCTTTGAATATTAAAATCTGATTTAAAATGCTTAGTCTCTCGAGACCCGCCTGGGCAACTTGGCGAGACCTCATCTCTACCATAAATCAAAAAATCAGCCAGGCATGGTAGCGTGTGCCTGTAATTCCGGCTATTCGGAAGGCTGAGGTGGAAGGATCGCTGGAGCCCAGTGGGTCGAGGCTGCAGTGACCAGGAGCGGCCACTGCACTTCAGTCTGGGCGACAGAGTGAGACTCCAACTCAAAAAAAAAAAAAAATGCTTAGTCTCTAAAGCAAGGATCACATTATTGTTAAAACCTCTAGATGAATTAAACTTGTGTTTATTGGTCCTTTTAGTTTGACAAAATGATGAAGGAAAAGAGAAAGAGTGTGTGACTTTGCCATAGAAGCATGATAGGCTTAAGTATCTAAATGAACTTAGACCAGGAAGAATTGTCCTGAAAAGAGTCTGAAAGGAAGGAATCCCACAACCATTTTGCTTAGCTTTACCCCAACACACTTTGCTGAGCAGCTTGTGCAATTACCCAGGATCATTAGCAGAAAAATTGCCTTTCTCAGAACCAGTTTTCCTAGGGTTAGGCCTTAGAACTCAGTGATTATTCAAACCCTGTTAAGCATGTCCAGTCCTCCTGATAATCTTTCTTTCAGGCATTCATATGGATATATTGGGTTTTTGTTTTTGTTTTTGTCTTTTGAGTTGGAGTCTCACTCTGTCACCCAGACTGGAGCGCAGTGGCACGCTCCTGGCCACCACAGCCTTGACCTGCTAGGCTCCGGCGATCCTTCTGCCTCAGCCTTCCAAGTAGCCGGAACTACAGGCGCGTGCTACCTCGCCTGGCTAATTTTTGATTTATTGTAGAGATGAGGTCTCGCCAAGTTGCCTGGGTGGGTCTCGAACCCGCAGGCTCAGGCCCTCCCAAAGTGCTGGAATTACAGGCTGAGCCACCGAGCCCAGCCTGGTTATATTGTTATCAGCTGTCTATGATGACCTTCAGCCCACCACTCAAGTTCATGAGATGCTAAGCGCCTGGCGATGTCAAGATCCAAGACTTATGTGGCTGCTATCAACATCAAAGGATGTTCCTGTTGGCCCTGACTCCTCCAAATTCCCCTCCCCAAGGGCCCTTAAATATACCCAGTTCTCAGCCCTTCGAGGTCACACTTGCCCATTGAGTACCAGCCCCTTTCTGTCTGTGGAAAGTGGATAATAAACTTTACTTTTTTCTCTGTTGCAATCTTGCATTATTCCCATGGCACCAGCTCGTCTTGCCTCAGTTTACTCTTTCGGAGTTGTAGATGTGGTTGTTGCTACAGGGAGCTAACTAAAATAAAATAAAGTCAAGTATATTATTGAGAAAGAACTCTACATCAAAAATACCACCTGTCTGGATTGAAAGAGTTTTTGACTTTTGACCCAAATCTTCTATGGGAAGGAAGCATCTAGAGAAGAATGCTCAGTTTCCAAGAAGGGCATATATTCCAATGCCCTCTTCACAGTGACCAAGAAGAATAATTGAAAAGGAATGCACTGCCAGAGAGAAGAACCAAGGGCCATGGTGAACAATGGGTTAGGGAGTCCATGGGACTAAATGAAATACTATCTATTGAAGAAATGGTCCCCTTTCCCAAGGAAGAAGTTACTTGTGATCATCTGCCCAGTGAGATTTTAGAACTGTGTCTTCCGTCATTCTTCTTTCCAAATGGGAGTGTTCATTGCAATTATTCTGTCCCTGTTCCATTATTGTGTCTTGTATATGTATTTGCGTGGGTGGAACAAATAATTATTATGAGTTCATAGGTGTCTAGGTTAAAATGAACCTCATCTAGACCTGATGTAGAGATTAACATAGATCACTTAGATCCTGGGCTTTGAGCTTAAATCAGTGACTTTATGGGACTTAAGAGTTTTTTCCTCAGGGAGGAGATAAGCATATTTGTATGTGATATATAGGAACTGAATTTAATGATAAGAAGGGTGGGCTCTGATAGATTTTTTATTATTCAAAAAATGTGTGCCCCTACCTACAAGAGGATTATACTTGAAATGTGAGCAGAAATGACATATGTTACTTTCTGGGAGAAGGCTTAAGAGTCAGCAGGTACTTGGCCATGATCTCTTTTCCTGTTTCGTGACAAGCATTAATATTTCAGATAATGAATAATATGTCAGCCTGAGTCCCACAGAAAAGATGTGGGTCTGTATTGCAGCTAGCTGACCCACAGTGAACATACAGAGAAAGCCAAAAACAAATGTTTAAGGTTGTTAGCCATTGGGATTTTGGAGTCATTTATTACTGCCACATAACCTATCTTTACATGATGATTACAACTATGCTTACAATGTTTAAAGAGACAAAATACAAGCCAAGAAATATTCATAGGGAATAGCAAATTATAATAAGGGACAGAAAAGATTTGAAAAATAAGCAAAATAGACCTTCTAGAAATGACAACCTAACAAAAACTCAGTGGAAGGGTTTGATAGAAGATTGAACAAAGCCAAAGAGAGAATTAGAGGACTAGAGAATAGATCAGAAAACGTTATCAAGAATGCTTTGAAGACAGACAAAAAGATGGAAAATATGAAGGAGAAATTAAGGCATATGTAGAAAGAAGTAAGATAATTTATCATTCATTTTGTTGGAGCTGCATAAGGAAAGGAAAAGAAAGGGGCAGAGGTGATAATTGAAGACACAATGGCTAAAAATATTTCAGAATGAATTAAAGAAGTCCAACAATCCCAAATAGGATAAATAAAAAGAAATCTAACCAAGACACATTATAGAAACTGCAACAAACAACAGGCAAAGATAAAAATCTTAGAAGTACCAGAGCAAAAAAGTGGATTACTTTCAAAAGAGCAACAGTTGTGTTGACATTTGACTTCCTAACAATAACAATAGAAACCAGGTGATAGTGGAATGGTACCTTTAAAGAACTGACAAAATAGCTACCGATCTAGAACATACATTAAACAAAAAATATTTCTCAAGAATGAGGGCAAAAGAATGAGGCTTGGTGCAGTAATCCCAGCACTTTGGGAAGCTAAGGTGGGAGGATTGCTTGAGGCCAGAAATTCAAGACCAGCCTGGGCAACAAAGTGAGAATCTCTCTCTCTCCATACACACACACACACACACACACACACGTGTGTGTGAATGAGGGCAAAAGAAAGACATTTTTCAGGAAAACAAAAGCTGAGAGAGTTCACCTTTAGCAGATACTTACTAGTGGAGATTCTAAAGGATGTACTTCAGATAGAAAGAAAATAATTCCAGAGGGAATATAAGAAATGCAAGAAGGAAAGAAGAGCAAAGAAAGTGACAAACCTAGCCGGGCTCGGTGGCTCAGCCTGTAATCCCGTGCCTTGGGAGGCTGAGGTGAGTGGATTGCCTGAGCCCACGGGTTCAAGACCCACCTGGGCAACTTGGCGAGACCTCATCTCTACAATAAATCAAAAAATTAGCCGGGCGTGGTAGCGCGCACCTGTAATTCCAGCTACTTGGAAGGCTGAGGCGGAAGGATCGCCGGAGCCCAGCAGGTCGAGGCTGCGGTGGCTGGGAGCGGCCACTGCACTCCAGTCTGGGCGACAGAGTGAGACTCCAACTCAAAAAAACAAACAAACAAACAAACAAAAAACAACCACTAGTCCTCTTTATTTGTTCAACTCCCTTCACCACCACTTCCAGAGAGAGGTAACCACTGACACCAATTCCTGAGCCTTTTGGGGCCTCTGGGCTAGGAGTTGAGTGGTGATGGCTTTCCCCACTGCCTGCTCCATGATCTTCACCCCTCTGCCGCCTGCTTTCTAGCTTCCTTCCTCTCCCAGTCTTTGTAGTTTTCCACCTTAAAAAACAAAACTAGGCTGGGCGTGGTGCCTCAAGCCAATAATCCCAGCACTTTGGGAGGTCAAGGTGAGGGGATTGCCTGAGCCTCACCTTGGGGTGGCTGTGAGCCACTGCACTTCAGCCTGGGTGACGGAGTGAGACTCCAACTCAAAAAAAAAAGAAAAAAAAAAAGAAAGAAAAGCTTAGAAGTGAGTTCCAGGAAAGAGCAAAACTAGATGTAAGAGTGTAGGCTGCCAACTTTTTTTTTTTTTTTTTGAGTTGGAATCTCACTCCGTCGCTCAGGCTGGAGTGCAGTGGGCACACTCATGGCCACCACAGCCTCGGCCTGCTGGCCTCAGGCGATCCTTCTGCCTCAACCTTCCAAGTAGCTGGAACTACAGAAGCATGCTACCACGCCCAGCTAATTTTTTGATTTACTGTAGAGATGAGGTCTTGCTAATTTGCCCAGGCTGTTCTCGAACCCATGGGCTCAGGCAATTCCCTTACCTCAGCCTCCCAAAGTGCTGGGATTACAGCACAGTGGCTTGAGCTACTGTGCCCAGCCAGCTGCCAACTTTTCCTGGTAGTCCTTTAATCCATTATTAGAGACTTTTTTTATTTTAATTTTTTACAGATGGGGTCTTGCTGTGTTGCCCAGGCTTATGTACAATGATATTCACAGATATGCTCATAGTATTCCACAGCCTCAGTTTCCTGGACTCAAGCAATCCTCCTGCCTCAGCCTCCTGAATATCTGGGACTATAGATATATGTGTGCCACTGTGCCTGGCTATTAGAGGCTTTTATTACTATCATTTCCAAGTAGTCATACTAAAAGAACAGACCAGGTATACCATAGAATTGTGTCATTCTGGTTTACAGGGCTATTTCCATTCTCCAGCACAGGCCTGGTATGAAAGGAAGAATCAACAAGTATTTACCAAATTTATGAATCAACACATGAACAAACGAGCTACCTTCAGAGCCTTTATTAAGTTAAAGAAAATTCCTCAGTGGTGTCAAGACTTCATCCTTGGGAACTAGAAAATATGTGGAAATAACCAAAAATTTAGTGCCAGATGTGTGACCTAGGAGAATGAGCAAACTGAGTAGGTAATAGCAGCACCTTTTTTTTTTTTTTTTTTGGTCCAAACCAAGGTGTGGCACCAAATTGTGAGATTGATTTCCTTGTTTGGTGTATAATTAAGTCTGAGGTCAATTCATAAAAAGAATTCCGAAAACGTTTTGAGCAAACTTGGTTTTGTTGGCCTAGGAGAATAGGGTGCAGTTGTCAGAGATCGAAGGTTTTGCAGGTCATTTGGAAGCAAATGGCATGTGATTTGGGGCAAGCCATTTACATTGCAGAGTTTTGCTTTCCCTCTAAAGTGGAACCGATGAGCTCTCACTACCTTCTTAGTCATGGAGTTTGATGATTCTAAGTCTCTGGCGGCCCAGGGCGTGACCGGAAGGACAGGAAAATAGTGAGGGCCAGTTCCCAGAAAGAAGACAGAAAGGAAGGGGCACTGGGAGAAACAGCTCCCCTGTAGCCAGAGTGGGTCAGGCATCAGGCATTTCTACCAGGCTTGAAATGGCAGCATCCACAGCCCCGACTCTTCCTGTGCGTGCTCTCCATGCCAGTCACTGCTTTACACTCATGGCCTTGCCAGAGCCTTACCGTGACCCTGTGGTCTTATCTTCATCTTCAGGTAAGGACACTGAGTCACAGAGAGAGGAATGAAATCCATTCCAAATCAGCTGAGTCCCAGAGCAGCAAGAGGAAGCTGGCAAAGGAGAATGAGGTCTGGAGGGGATATATTCTTCATGGCGACATTGTATTATAACGGCTGGGGGTTGATGGGGGTATGTGGAAAAACCAGTCAGTGAGGGGTTTGCTGGCTGACCAATGTTGTCCACTGAGTTATCAAAAAGTTGCTAAATTGTTGATCAACAAATGGAGAGAAAATAAACATTTCCCCTACAGACTGCACTAGGATTGACAGGAACATTCTGGGAATTGAACAAAATAAGTGATTTTTCTAACTCATCCTGGGATGAATATTTTTGCAACCCCATTTGTTCAAAAATGTTCTAAAACCTGATTGAGGAAGGCAAAACCATCTGGGTGCCTCTTTCGGCAATGAGGAGGCTCGGGCCTCATTCTGAACAGTGTTTGACAGAATGTGGACTCAATAGACTCTGATTTGAAACCTTGAAAGCGTTTGACTGAAGTTCTGATATCAGTTTGCTTTTGTTTTTATTTCCTTCTTTGAGCTCAGAAGGAAATTCTGGTTTGTTGATAGTTCACTCTTGTATTAAAACCACAGTGGTTAAGAATGTTTTGGAGCCAGATAGACTTGAATTTAAATTTCAGCTTTGTTGTTTCTTTGCTGTAGGACCTTGAGCTGGTGACCTAAACTCTCCTAGCCTAGGTTTTACGACTGTAATCTACTCCACAGGGTTATTGTGGGGATGAGTAAGTAGGGCTGTTTTCTTTTCTTTTTTTTTTTTTTTGAATTTGATTCTCACTCTGTTGCCTAGGCTGGTGTGCAGTGGCATGCTCATGGCTGACCGCAGCCTCGACCTGTTGGGCTCAGGTGATCCTTCCACCTCAGCCTTCCAAGTAACTGGAACTACACGTGTGCATCACCCCACTCGGCTAATTTTTTTTATTTATTGTAGAGGCGAAGTCTCTCATGTTGCCCAGGCTGGTCTTGAACACTTGGGCTCAGCTAATCCTCTTGCCTCTGACTCCCAAAGTGCTGGGATTACAGGCGTGAGTCACCATGCCCCTGGCTGTTTTCAAAGGCAGTATTCACCATTGTTAATATTTATAGGGTCTATAGGCGCATGTCTACACCTGCTGGCTTCTATTAGTCTGTAGGCGGGAATGGGCGGATACAGATCACTGAAAAATATATCCCCTCCTTTGTGAGTGTGCTTGGAGAGAAGGAAACATACACATACACATTCCTTTACACAGTTAAATGCCCTGGACAGCAATTTGAGGCTGGTTCGAGTGGTACAGACAGCTCATGCTCTAGGACTTTGGGGGAGACTGCTGAGCAGAAGTGATCCAAGAAGACTTCATGTTTTAAAAGACAAATCTTTGTGTGTGTGTGTTTTCTTTTTTTCTTTATTTTTGAGCCAGGGTCTCACTACTGCCCAATGATACAGTCATGGTACTCACTGCAACCTTCAATTCCTGGACTCAGGTGGTCCTCCTGCCTCGCTGAGACTACAGGTGCACAACAGTACGCCCAGATAATTTGCTTATTTGTTTTGTAGAGATGGGGCTTGCTATGCTGCCCAGGTTGGTCTTGAACTCCTGAGCTCAAGTGATCTTCCCACCTCGGCCTATGAGCCACTGCCCCCGGCCAAGAAACAAATCTTCATGGCTGGCAGCATACAGACCATGATGAAGAAATGAGCTGTGTGTGCTTGGGGCTGTCAGAAGACTGGTCCAGCTGGGTTGGAATGGATGTGTAGGGAGGCAGGGGAAAATCAGGCTGCAAAGTCGGCTGGGGCCGTGTACAGTAGTACTATTAATAATAATGGGAATAGTGACCAGCATTTATTTGGCTCCTACTTGATGCAGGCCGAGTGCTTATGCTACACTCTTTCCATATGTTATCTCATTAAACCATCCCAACAACCCCGTGGTCTAGGTATTGTCACAGGTTTTCAAGGAAGCTGAGGCTCAGAGTGGCTAGCTAACTTGCTCAAGGATACATAGCTAAAAATGGGCAGATTCACAATTTCAATGTATACACACAGATGCTGTCACAGACAGACACACACACACACACACACACACACAGAAGGGCCCAGTTGTCTCTCCTCAGCTGTTGTTCCCCTCCCGTCTAGTTGAGTTATGTGCTAGTTCTTTCCTTCGAGGGGTCCAGTGTGAAAAGCATCCCGACTCCTCACTCCAACTCTGCTTTAAATGTTCCTCTGGCTTTAGTCTCCCGGCAGGCTCCCTGAGGGCAGGGCCTGGGAGACTATTTAAGAAGGTGCTCCCTCTCAGGGTTTGCCCTGTGCTTGCCTGACGTTAAAGAGAGTAAGCACCTCCTTGGCCCTGAGATGTGCTCTCCTAGCTGCCTCACTTGCCTCTCCCTAGTTCTGAGCCTGCACTGGGGCGGAATGGGGTCGCTTTGCATCTTTGCTGTGTGCGCCAAGAAGGCTCTTCCTCTTCCAAGGTCAATCAAGCAGAGATTCCTGGGGCTCAAGCCACTGCTCTCCTTTCTGTCCCCAGATGAACGTGGGGCAGGGTTCAATCTCAGATATTTCCGCCATTCAAACTCACCCTTCTTCAGGGTCCCCCACAGTCCAGCCTACATCTCTGTCCCTGCATCCTCCAGGCAGCCACCATTCCAGCCCTGCCCCATAGCCCATAATTTTCTGTCCTAGGAGGCGAGTCTGGCCGGACAGCCTTCAGCTTGGTGCCTCCTCCCCAGGGGCCAGCAGCCTGTGCCTGGAGCTGCCTGTGTATGCCCCAGGGGCAGGGAAGTCCAGCGCTGCTCTCCCGCGCCCTCTAGAGGCTTGGGGAGGCACTGAGTGAGGCACCGGGGAGGGGTCCTGACTGAGGAGAGGGCTCTGGGCTTTCAGAGGATGCCCAGAGGGTGTCCTCAGTTGGGCGACAGCTTCATCTGAAGCCCGTGGCTGGAAGGTGCCCTGCAAGGTTGCTCTGTCATCTCAGGGGGAAGGGGGTTCAAGGTCCCCCCATCTCTGTCTGGGCATGGAGGGTCTTCCCTCCCTGTGGGCAAGAGAAGGAACTTCTCTAGCCTGCACCCAGGCCCTCTCCACTTCTCACCTTCCCCTTGAGCAGCTTGAAGGGGGCTGGAGGCTGCCCCTGCCAGCCCTGGGAGAGTGAGCACAACTGCAGTCCTGTCTTTGGAGAGTCAAACGTCCCTAAGGAGTTGGAGAACAGGAAGGGAGGAGGTGTGGGAAGTGCATCCTCAGGTGGCTGTGCTGGGGCTGGTGTGGACGGAGCCTGGTGGGAGAAATCTTCAACTCCGGGTTGGGGAAGACAGATGGAAAAGGGGAGGATGGTGGTGTGGAGAGAGTCTGGGGGCTGGGGGAGAGTGGACAGAGGCTGTGCAATCACTTAAAACCTTTCTTGGCTGGAAGATCTGGTGCTGGGACCTGGGCCTCCTGAGGGGAGTGGGTAGGGCAGACTCAGCATCCTCATAATACATATACATAAGGTAATTTGCATTAACAGTACATCTACTCACCTGGCCACTATCAAGGTAACCAGTCTCACCTCAAATTTGTCCATTATTTGACTAACGTATTGGGGAAGGGTGCTTGGGCTTATGCTCTCGTTCATCCTCCTCCTTACCTGGTCCTGGTTGTAGCAAAAAAGGAAGGTGGAAAGAGGGACTTTCTCCTTGGGTGGATTTTTGGCTTCGTTTCCCCTAGGAAACCCAGAGATTCTTGGGTTTGGGACAGAGAAGAGGGAAGAACTATGGAATGAGTCACAGAATTATTCCACCTGCCATCCATGGAAAGAAGATTGGATAAAGAAAATGTGGTACATATACATGATAGAATATCACACAGCCATAAAGAAAGACAAAATCATGGACTTTGCAGCAAATTGGATGGAGTTGGAGACAGTCATACTTAGCGATCTAGCACAGAAACAAAGAACCACATACCACATATTCTCACTCATAAATGGGACCCTGAACATTAATCACAATGGCACAAAAGGAGGGATCAGCAGTTGGGGGACACTGGGTTGGGGGGGCACATAACAACACAAAGGGTACCTGGTCCCAAACCGGGGAAGTGGAGGCCCAAACTTCACCTGCACATAGATTACTTATGTACCTAATCCTGACTTTTAGCCCACAACTGTCTAATAAAATAAAGTGAAAAAAAATTATTTCATCTGCTCAGAGGCCAGGCCAGGAGCAGAGCAAGGACAGGCAGTCTCCCTTGAGCCTCACCAGCTGCCTCAGGAAAGGGCTAGGGGCTCTATCTGGAGGGAAAGCAGGAGTGGCCTGGGTGGCCCCACAGTCTGGGAGACGGAAGTGCCCTTACTCCCCGCAATCTCTGCCTTGCAGACACCCCCAGCCTTACCCTCCCCAGTGCCCGGGGCCCGGCTGGGTACATGTCATCTCTCCTCAGACAGAGGCTCTGGGCTCCTCTGCCCAAGCTGATGTCACAGTGGAGGTCCCAGGCCCTGCCCCAAGGGGTGCCCAGCGCAGGGAGCTGAGCCTCTCTCTCACCCTCTCCCACAAGGAAAGGATCTTGCTCGGTGTTTCCCACAAACACTTGCTGTGCCACTTGACAGCGTTCTCATTCCATTCTCCTGCTGCCCCGCTCTCAGCCCCACCACACCCCCGACACATTCCTTTCCCTACTTCAGCTCCGAACTCAGTGGCAGGGAAACCACCTCCACCTCTCCCAAAGCAGGAGCCTGAGAGCTGACACACCGGCTCGTCTTCTCCTCCTTTGTGGTCCCTTCATTCTCCCACTCCCTGACATTTCATCCCAGACCAGGAATGGGCCTAGAAGTCCCTAGATAAACATCTCACTGATATCATTTCCCACATCCTCTAGAGAAGATAAGTTTGGTAGGCCTCTGGTTATCTGACTTAAATCCTTCTTGCTGCAATCCCAGCTGTTCTGGTTGGAGGCAATAGGAAAACTCAGGCTGCTGGTCACACAAAGGATGAAAGAGTTTGCTTTTCTCTGCCTCCCACCCACCCACACCTAAGTAATCTTCACAGCATTTCTAAGCCATGGTCCTGGACACTGCTCCCAGGTGTTCCCTCTATCTCTTGCAGTTGGCCAGGCTGCAGCTCTCACCTTATGACTTCTTCCCCAAGCACTCCAGCCATGGATCGGGGTCCCTAATAGAGCCTTAGCAACCAGTCCAGCCCTTTCAGTCTATAAGGACACCGAGACAGAGCTGAGCAGGGCCTTGCCCCAGGTCCCACAGCAAGGCAGTGACAGGGCCTGCTTTTGAATCCAGGTAACCTGACTTCCAGCCACAGTCCTACATGTGGCACCCTGAGGTAATGCTTAGGAAGTGGCAGGTGCTTAATGGCAGGGCTTTAGAGACACTCTTCGTCTGAGGGGCTTGCAAGGTAACTCCTGTGGTGGTATTGGGAGGGGGTACTCAGGGGAGGCCCAGCCTCTCTGCAACCTTGGTGGGGAGGCCACTGTGACCCAGGTCGGCTTGCCTGGAACAGCTGGATTTCTGGGAACACTCCTCTCGTCTTTGCGGGGCCCTGTCATGGGTGATGGTGGTAGAGACGGGGTTATGTGTGTGTGTGTGTGTGTGTGTGTGTGTGTGTGTGTGTGTGTGTGTGTGTGCATGTGGTTTATTAGTCCCTGTGGCCATCAGCCTGGAGAACTGGGGAGACATGGAGGACGGGAGGCTGGAAAATGAGTGATGGTCAGGACGGGGTGAAGGGCAGACTCATTGTGTCTCCTTTTGTCCTCTGGAAAGCCTCAGCTCACGTCAGGGACTTTGGGAGGGGATGTGGTACCTCGCTCTTTATAGTTGCCATGTTAACTCTGTCACCCAGATGGGTAGGAGTGTGTCCCATGTCCTCAGACACTTCCCTTCTGCAAATTCTTCATTCCTGGAGGCTGGAAAGGACTGGAGAGATGAGAAGAACATCTTTTCCCCTAGCTTGTTTTCTACCTTCCCAGACCTGCCCCCCAAAAGTGAATGGAATGTGGGGAGCAGTCATCTTCCCAGGGGGTTCTGAGAAGCTGGGGCTTCCAACAGGCACTTCATCATAGGACTGGCCCAGGAGGCCCCCTGGGACAAGAGGGCCAGGCAGGAGGTAGGAGAGAGAAGATGGTGGTGGTGGGGGGCAGACATTCAAGAGAAAAAAGAGGAGGAAGGAAAAGGAACATGTTCTGGTTACTCAAAACTGTTCATGATCTGGGCACTTGGGGTTGGGATTCTAGCCCAGGGCTGCCATGTTTTCAACAGTGGCTAGAACCTAGGCATCCACCACCCCAGGCCTGGCCTCTGGGACTGAAGGCCTTCTGAGGTACCTGCTGTTGGGTGTGGGCTACACTTATGTGTGGAGAGTGGGAGGAGTCCTGGCCTGGCTCTTCCAAGAGTGAAGGAGAGATGGAGGCATGTTGACCGGGGCCCCAGACAGGTTTCATTCTCGGCTGGGACTGTACATTCCAGCCCGGAGTCGAGAGTGGACGGAGCAGGGTGGACATTCAGCTGGTACCCCTCGGCACGACCACCTGATTGGTAAATTGCTGTGCCAGGCCCTAAGTGCCCTCTATGCCTCTCTGGCCACCCTAGATCTTTCCTTGGTCTCCTGGACCTCCCCAGAATCCAGAAACTAAGAGGTTCACGTCTGGCCCAGCATATGCTGCCAGCTCTATGTAAACTGTGCCTGTGCCATAACAGGCGTTAAATGTTTTGGCCATCAGCCTGAGCTCGGTGGGGGAGGCGCATGTCCCATAGCTGGAGCTGACCAGGACCAGATCCTGGGACTTGGGGAAGTTGGCAGCAGGCACGGCAGCTCTAAGCACGTCCCGTCTCACTTCTCCTGATGCGTCCTGATGTGTTCTGGGAAGAGGTGGTCTGGGTGAGCAGGCTGGCATTCAGGGAGATGTAGGCAGGACCATCCCTCCAGGGAATCTGGGGGGCAGGTTTCACACCAGCTGTGGCCTCTGCAGGGCACTGCCTGGAGGGAGTGCTGAGCCTCTCTAGGGGGAAGGAGGAGCAAGCAACAGACCCCTGGGCCAGCTTCTGACATGCCCCCATGCACATGGCACCTTGTTCCAGCACCCCCTCCCTGGCACTGCCTGACTCTCCCACCCAGCCAGTCCGCGTCAGGGGGCAGAAGCCCTGTGTATCCTGAAGGTTCCTGGCTCAGTACTGGACCAGTGAAGTGATTAAGTGGCCCTTGGAGAGGTAGAAAGCTTCAGGCTGTGAGTGGAGATTTGAGTTTGGCCGTGCTGCTATGGACAACCCTGGGCCCCATTCTGCTCCTTTGGCCAGTGAGGGGGTTTTCAAACTTCTTTAGCAGTGAAGCCTTTTCTTCAAATGATATTCCAAGTGAAACTCCACTAAATGAAGCAGATAAAACCGGGTGTGCTTGTTTGCCCACTCCCACAGCTTTCCCCAGCCTTCCTTACCTCTGAAGACCCCCAAGGCTTCCAGGGGGAGTCTAATGTTCTCATACAAGAATATCTTGGACGAATTGTCTGCCTCACTGGCTATCTTGAGGCTATTAGACTAGGATGATCCTGGAAGGTGAGGGGAGCCCTCCCCATGCCTCATGTCCAGCCATGTACTTCTGGGTCTGGGAAGACAGACAGGATGGTGAGGGTGACCCCCAAGGGGGGCCAATCATTAACTGGCTTTATCTCTGTGAACCATCCTGGGGGGCCCAGGTCATGGCCCAGACTTCAGGCCCTAGCCCAGGGGGCCACTAGCAGAAAGGGCTCTTCTTGCTGGGAGGTGGGGGCACCTTGGGTCCTTGCCTCTTTTTTTTTTCTTCTGGGACTTCCCCAAAGAAACCCACATTGCAGCCAACTCGGTGACAACATGGTGACATAGTTGCTTCAAAGAAAGGCTAAAACAGGAACCAAGCCAATATCCCCTGCTCCTAGTCATCTTTGGCATGCATTGTGTGATTTCTTTCTTTTTTTTTTTAGTGGGGGGGTGTTGGGGTAAGCCAATTTCCCTATTCGTTTCTGTTTTACTTTAGCCAGATAACAGTGGTTTTGCATTCTCTAAGAGTGTGCTCACTAATAGGGGTTGGAACAGGAGAAAGGGAAAGAAGTATAATATTTATGCAATATCTACTCTAGGCCAGGAGTTCAGCTTGAATTCACTGTCTTCATGTAGCTTCCTACAACCCTGGGGGCTGAGAACCACAACATTCATTTTACAGATGAACAAATTGAGGCTCAGACAGATGAAGTGACTTCTCCAAAGTCCCACAGCTTGGAAATGGTGAATCAGGATTCAATGGTGAATCAGGATTCTGCCTGGCTTTTTCCAATAAGAAATATGGGGGGTGGAGGGGTGAGGCAGGGGGTGTGGGTGGGAGCCGTTTCACAGTGAGGGTTCACTAAGTCAGTGTCTTTCCTAAAACAACAGGTCTGGCCCCCTAGGTCACAGAGGAAGCTGTTCCCTGTCTGCTGGGATTTGAGGGGTGCCTGCATCTCCCCCCCATCAGTTGGTGCTGGGCACCAGATTTCACCATTAGTACTGAATTTCTTTGAGCTAAGTAGTGCCCTCTCCAAGAACCTTTTGGATACACTGCTCCCTGGAAGATGTGACATTTGGCATCAGTGCTCTCGTTTGGAGCACTGATGGAGCTGTTACAATCTCACAGAGCATCAGAGCTTAGGGAGTGTTACCTTGTGCTTCACCTAGGAGAAGCCTGAGGTCTCCAAAGGGGAACTAACTTGGCCAAAGCCACACAGTCTGCAGCAGACTCTGGGCTTTTTCACCTAGTGCTGTTTTCAGGTCTCTCCATGTCTGTGACAGGCATGTAGGGCTCTGGGCACCCGATGATGACAGGGAGAGATTATGGCTGGAGAAAATATCTTTCTGCTGTATGGCAAGCCCCAGCTGGATGGCCCTGTGCTTGTCACAGGCTGCTGTCCTCTGCCCTCCTCCTCTTGCTCCTGGGGCAAACAACAGTGCTCAATGTGTGAGCTGGGCCTACCTCTAGTGTCTGCTTGTTTGTTTAAATTCTCTGGCAGAGACACAGTGTCCCAGAGGGAGGGGAAGGCAGTGTGGAGCTCACCCCTTGAGGAAGCAGCATTGTCCCCATGGGCTTTGGCTGGGAATGTTTCCTAAGAAGCCCTAATCCCCTGCCCTGACTATCCTCAAAGTCTCTTTCCCTCAGAGGAGCTTCAGTGTGAGCCATCGGAACCCTCTAGGCCGCTTCTCCTTGCTTATTCGCTATTCCTACTCTACTCAATTGGCTAAACTCCTGCTCTCCATCAAGACCCAACTCAAGTGTCACCTCCTCCAGGAAGCCTTCCTCTCCCCCAGCAATGAGGTGTCCCCCTTGGAGAATTCTTATTTTTGGTTACTAATCTAGTCTCTCTCCAGACAGGAAGCCCCCTCCACATTGCTGTGGCCTGAGGGTCCAACCCAAAGCAGGTCACAGGCTGAGTTTAATAACTGCTTGTGGAATAAGTGTCCCATGTCACCACCTGCAGAAAGTCCTTCCCAGTGCCCCTTCCAGCCAGTTTGGCAGCACTCCAAGGCAGATTTTTTTTTTGGAGAGTTTCACTCCAGTGAAACTTGCAAAAGCACGATCCTGGCTTACTGCAGCCTTGATCTCCTGGGCTCAGGCAATCCTTTAGCCTCAGTCTCCCAAGTAGCATTCGCCACCACACCTGGCTAATTTTTTTTATTTTTAAATTTTTTTTGT
Organism: Tarsius wallacei; assembly: GCA_963574415.1. Classification (NCBI taxonomy): domain Eukaryota; kingdom Metazoa; phylum Chordata; class Mammalia; order Primates; family Tarsiidae; genus Tarsius; species Tarsius wallacei. The sequence goes on along the minus strand of CAUYQG010240683.1, from coordinate 389 downwards.
AGAGAAGAGGTCCTACCGTGTTGCCCAGGCTGGTCTCGCTCCTGGGCTCAAGCAGTTCTCCCACCCCAGCCCCACAAAGTGCTAGGATTACAGGCAGGAACCACTGTGCCCAGTCAGGTATTTCTATAACTATTTTATAGACGAGGGGAGCTGTGGCTCAGAGAAGTTGAGTACCTTGCCTAAGGCCACAGACTGGCAGAGCCAGGAGTATGACTTGGGTTCATCTGGACCCAAAGCCTCTATACTTCTTTTTTTTTTTTTTTTTTTTGAGTTGGAGTCTCACTCTGTCGCCCAGACTGGAGTGCAATGGCCGCTCCCGGCCACCGCAGCCTCGACCTGCTGGGCTCCGGCGATCCTTCCGCCTCAGCCTTCCAAGTAGCTGGAACTAC
>CAUYQG010240681.1:0-37760 GCA_963574415.1 Tarsius wallacei | reverse complement strand
TTTTTCCTTGGATTATCCATTTTCCCTCTGGGATCCGTGGTGGTTTATGTACAAAATCTCACGGTCAGTGTTTCCCTAGCGGAGGAGGGGAGCCTAAGTATTTAGGGAAAATTGGAAGCAGCTAAATAACTTTTTTTTTTTAGTTGGAGTCTTCCTCTGTCGCCCAGACTGGAGTGCAGACGCTCGCTGCCACCACAACCTCAACATGCTGTGCTTAGACGATCCTTCCACCTCAGCCTTCCAAGTAGCTGGGACTCAGGCATGCACCATCACACCTGGCTAATTTTTGATTTATTGTAGAGGTGAGGTCTCGCCAAGTTGCCCAGGCTGGTCTTGAACCTGCAGGCTCAGGCAATTCTCTCACCTCGGCCTCTCAAAGTGCTGGAATTATAGGTGTGAGCTAGAACATTCTGTGTACCTGGCCAGAACATTCCAATTCAGGATTCCGGCTTTTAAAGCACAGGTAATTCCTTCATAACTCTGTCATAAGCAGTGTTACTGTTTATTACCATTTATGTTTTTAATGTAGACATATATGTATAATCTTTATCACACAGCATAAGTTTTTCACTTTGGTATTTCCAGATATGTTGCGTATTTTCACACATCTGTCTCAGTTGTATGGGATGGATAACATACACATTAATATATGTCTGGAAGACTGGGGGACTTTTCTTCTGACTCCATGTCTCAGCTCTAGTAGAAAGGTGTGATATATACTTTATGACTTCTGGATCCTGCAAGGGCTGTCAGGATCAGCTCTCATGTACTTTCTAATCGAGTCTTGACTTCCTGCAGAGATGTACCATTGCTGAACTCCACTGAGAAGCTCTCAATCTCTTCCACTGCATCACAGCTTTAAAGACTAAATAAAAATAGGAACTATCTTCTCTCCATTTCAATACAACATTTCTTTTTTTTTATTGAGTTGGAGTCTCACTCTGTCGCCCAGACTGGAGTGCAGTGGCACGCTCCCGGCCACTGTAGCCTCGATCAGCTGGGCTCCGGCAATTCTTTGGCCTCAGCCTTCCAAGTAGCTGGAACTACAGGTGCGCGCTACCATGCCTGGCTAATTTTTTGATTTATTGTAGAGATGAGGTCTTGCCAAGTTGCCTGGGCGAGTTTCAAACCCGTAGGCTCAGGCAATCCACTCACCTCAGCCTCCCAAAGTGCTGGGATTACAGGCTGAGTCACGGAGCCCAGCTTAGTACATTTCTATGTTCAAAGATAAGTGCACAGGACACCATCCTGTCACAGTTAATATATGTACGTTTAATAATGTTATATGACACTGCCAATAAATGCATACATTAAAAACTTAATTAGGCTCAGCCTGAAATCCCAGCACTTTGGGAGGCTAAGGCGAGTAGATTGCCTGAGCCCGCAGGTTCGAGACCAGCCCGGGCAACTTGGCAAGATCTCGTCTCTACAATTAAAAAAAAAAAAAATTAGCCAGGAGTGGTAGCGCACGCCTGTAGTTCCAACTACTTGGAAGGCTGAGGAGAAAGGATCGCTGGATCCCAGCAGGTCGATGCTGGGGTGGCCGTGAGTGTGCCACTGCACTCCAGCCTAAGTGACGTAGTGAGACCCCAACTCAAAAAAAAAAAAAAAACTTAATTAGCAATAAACAGCACACTATTTATGACACAGTCATGAATCACGTGTGCTCCAAAAGCCAGAATTCTGTATTTGAAATTTGCAGCTTTGATTTTGTGTTTTAATATTATAAGAATGCAAATGACAGTAACAACCACCCTATAGCATAAATGATACATGAGTTACAGGAGAAAATAAAATGCACATTTCCCCCTAAATCCATTATACTTTGGACCCAGGATGAGAATAAAACACTGACTGCCAAATGTAGAACCTTAGAGAAATATGGGCCCATGCAAAAAGATGGCACACAGCCCTAACAGCAAAGTTCTGCATTTTGATGACACTTTCTGCACATCATTCTAAGGGAAATAGTGAACTTTTATGAGGACACATTTAAATTCAAAATCCCTACCATGCTTGCTTTGCATTAAAAAAACCCAAACAAACTTGAAATCATAATAAAATTCACTTCCAGACATGAGCCCATCCTTGGACAATGAACCGTGACCACTTAGCTATGCACAGGTAAATGGCCCTTTGGAATCCAACCCAAGTGGGGCCATGCAAAAGGCTAGAAATAGCTCAGGTTGCAGAAAGAAATCACTGCGACAAGCATAGCTCCTTTAAGACATATTACTAACTTACACGGCGGCTCTCTGATGTGACATTGAAGACTCAGAGCAAAGTGGAAAACAACTTGGCCAAAGAAGCCAAGAAGCCTCTGAAGAATTGATCTGAGATGTGTTCAACCTACTCGTGTTATCCGAGTCGGAAAAGATCATTCAGAAATGATTTACAAAGGACTCACTCAGAAACAGAAGCAACAGGCATATTAAGGACTATAAATTAGTGGAACATGAAAACTGAAGAAAAATCCATACAGGTTAGTACATTTGGGGTACATTTGCCTCTTAATTCGTGGGAGTAAGCCATGGGCACATCAGGAAGAGGTGCTCCCGACAGGCCGTATTGTTCATGCTGAGTGTAGCCACTGTCTCTGTCTTTTGTATAAAGATTTCTTGTAAAAGTGCAAAATAAGCTCATCACAACAGAGTCTCATTGTGTCCCCAGCCCAAGCCTGCAGGAGACAATTTGCTGAACTAATGAAATAAAAAGGGACTTGGATGCTCGTATTTGTAAGGCGTGAAATTCATATCTAGGATTCAAGGAGAAAAGAGGTAAAAATCATTAGGTAAAGGAGAAGAATATTGTCTACAGAATTTGAATTCTGCAGGCTTATAAACATGCTTCACTTTAAAAAATCTTACCGTGAGTATATGACATGCAATTTGTGACTACATTTAAGTGTTCCCTCCAGACAGAAAAGCACTTTAGGTAAAATGAAGTAAGCCTCCTTAAAATGACAGCTGTTAAATTTTTTAAGCACATAATTTGGAAATTGAAGTGACTTAAACTCTAGCCCTTAATATCAAGCAATCTTTTTTTAGCCAAAAAAAGCATATAGAGAGATGATAGATAAATAAATAAATAAGGAGAGTCCACTGACACAAAACTCAGAGACAAAAATACGAATCCTCCTTTTCTGTAGGTCTAAAATGTTCTTTTTCTCCTTTCCAGTCATCTTACTTATAATAAAATAACCTCTTCTTTATGTTTTTTATAAAAGACAAAACTGTCAGAACATTTTTCAAGAAAAACTGCGACCTATTATGAGATGTCTAGCCCATGCCTGGAAACTCACAGCCACATTTAAATACACTCTGGTGGGCGCTCCAGACCTGCATGGTCCTCAAATGCCCGGAGTAAGACACCAGGTACCCAGCAACCCCCCTACCTGCAGCTCTGCCAGTACGAGCTGTATTAACACCCACTCACACACGGGGATCCTGCCAGGTCCTCATCAAGGGGCGTGACAGGGATTGTTTCATGTAATTACACGAAAGTTCCATGAGGACTGCATCCACTTTGCATGTGATGAAACCAAGCAACTGAAAAAACAGCAGTGATGCTGACAGCAGACAGTTGTGCTGTCCCAGTGCCGGCTCCTGGTATCTGTGGTAAACTGCTTCCAAGATCGCCTGCGTATTCCAAAGCCATGCGGACTCAAGGCCCAGCTGGCCCTGCCAAGCCCTGGACGCAAAACCAGCCCTCCATGCCTTCTGGGTTCACCCTCTGTGAGTTCTGTGCTTTCCCACCTCATTTGGTGGCGGAGGTGGACTTCTCTGATACGGAAGGCTGACTTCATTTGCTGAAAAAAATCCACATGCAAATGAAACTGCACAGTTCAAGCCAGTGCTGTTCAAGGGTCCCAAGTCTATGCCAGCACCATTTCAGGAATTGCATGCTCTGCCTCACATACTCCTGACAACATGGCGAAGGAAAGTACTTTCATAGGAAGGCACAGAAAGGCAAGGTGCTTTCCCAGGGTCAGCCAGCCAGTGAGGGGCAGACCATACTTGGATGATGGTATGACTCCAAGGGCACAATGGACTCTGCCCCGCTCTCCCCAATGCACTCCTCCCTTTCATGCCTCTCGGATGTCCAGTGGGAGGTGGGATCTCCAGAGGTGGACAGGTGAGGGGTGATCATGGACAGGCTGATCCACGCTGAAAGCCAAGTGTGCGCACTGAGGTCGTGGGGCCTGTGTGGGGGGGAAGGACCAGGTATCGCTAAATGTGGAAGGGAAGGACCAGGTATCGCAAAATGCAAATGTTTAGATACATCAAACATTCAGGGAGTTGCTTCCCTGAAACAGCCAGTCCTGTCTCCAGGCCTGGCTGCTTGCTCCCAACTGCACATCCAGCCCCTTGTTAGACATTTCTGCGGATATCCTCCTGACAGCTTGAGCTGGTCTAACACGGAGCCCTCACTGCTGCCTCCCACTGCCACTTCAGTTCTCTCCTGTGTGCTCTCCTTTTGTGTCATTGTCATTCCAATTACCCAGCCTCAAGCTTAAAAGTCATCTTTCAACTTTCTCCTCAGCCTTGCAAGACGCCTCTAGACTTTCAGACGCCTCCTGTACTACCGCTTATGTTCACACGTGGATCTACCTGCCGATTCCTTCCTTCATGTGGGCAATATTCACGGGTCGCCTGCCTTCTGCCACACACTGTTCTCGGTGTTAAAGCGCCACAGTGGAAGAGCCATGCGGGCCCCGGGGACGCCATTCGCATGGCACACAATACGAATAGTGCCAGCTCCACGCACTCCATGCTGGTACCGGCAGACACTCCTGTGCTGCCAGCTGACACAGCCACACACTCCTCAGGTTCTTACTCAATGAGATGACAAGATGAATGGACAGGAACTAACACAGGACAACTTATTCACCAGGCCTCCCTCAAACAATCTCCCAACTTAAGGCCCAGAATACGCGACTGTTGCAGCTTCATGAAAGTGTCCTGCTCTTCCATGCTTCCAGTCTCTGCACATGCAGGCATACGGGTCCCTGACCTGAGAACACGCTCCCCAGGCCCCTTTCCCGACTGTCCCCTGTCCTGCAGCCATGAGGTCCGTGTTGCCTTCTCCAGAGGTGCTTCTCCCTGAGTGCATGTTGAATGCCCTTTTACTATGCCAGCCCAGACCCCTAGGCCCACAGGACAATCCTGTTGAGGTATCTGTGTTGCCAAGAGGAAACCTGCCTCATTCACTGTTGATACCTAGTGGGTACTCTTCTCAAAATAAGGCTAACGTCATTTCTGCTCATACTCATTGGCAAAAGTTGGTTTCTGTGTATCCTGCATGCTTACGCCCATGCCTTTTCTTATACCCATGTGGCCGACTTCCAGCGCTCCTCTGCATTGTATAAACTGTTGCAGATCAGCTAGAGTGGAGGTTTGAAGAATTATCCTTTTCACTAAAGCCTTTCCAAGGACCAATCCAAAACCAAGTAACTCAGAGCATTCCCTGATCTCCTTAAACTATACTATTAATTTGAATGACTTTACCTCATTGCTTCACAGCATTTGTCATTTTTCTACTCGCTTTTCTCTCATTAGAATTAAGCTCCTTCAGAGCAGCAACTGTATCCACTTGCTGACACTTCCTTTATGTGGGCAATATTCATGGGATGCCTGCCTCCTGCTATGCACTGTTCTCATACATCTTTGAATCATACCTGAAACACTTAACACCAAATCAAGTACAGTAGACCAGTAGACATAGTTAATAAATGTTTTAATAAGTAATTTAGGCTTGTCTTTGAAGGCCAGTGCTTTTTAAAGGGGCTACATTGCCCAGATTATCTTTTTTTTTTGAGTTGAAGTATCACACTGTCCCCCAGGCTGGAGTACAGTGGCTTGCTCACGGCCACCTCAGCATCAACCTGCTGGGCTCAGGCGATCCTTCTGCCTCAGCCTTCCAAGTAGCCGGAACTACAGGTGCATGCTACCGTGCCCGGCTAATTTTTGATTTATTGTTGAGATGAGGTCTCACCAAGATGCCCGGGCTGGCAACCCACTCGCCTCAGCCTCCCAAAGTGCTGGATTATAGGCTAAGCCACCAAGCCCGGCCTCAGATTATCTGAAGGCGATGTTTTAGGAAACAAATATGGCTGGCCATGCAAGATGAAAGAAGAACAGAGATGGTGAAAAAAGAAGCTTGTGAGGTTAAACAACGCATGCATTATGTTAAGCACATCAATATGAGACATTTTTAAAGCAAACTAAAACCTAATCCATTTCTCAAAAGTGAAATTTAGTGAATCGGGCCTAAGCTGAACACTACTCAGATATCAAGGACAGAAGTCAAAGACTGGAAGCATTTCATGCGTCAAAAACACGATTTGTGTACTGCAGGGACGGAATTATATATAGTATGTGTTGGCTGAAGAAAATAGGCGGGCCACGGCTCTTCCCCACTGTTCGTCAGCAGAATGCAGTTTCACTACACCTGAAAGCTTTGGGAAACGCCCGATGATCTCCAATGAGCCTACCTGGCTGCTCACTTTGTGATTGAACTTAGCTGATGACTATTTCCTAACCTACCCTCATGTTTACTATCACCTGATTAACTGCCAACCTGAATGCAAAGTGCTAAGAAAAAAGTCTCTGCCAAGTAGCACATGATCACCTGGTCACCAGTCATGACAGGAGCCGCAGACAGATCCCAACAGCTGTGTTCAGAGTCTCGCCCTGTATCCTCTTTCGTTCACGTCCTTGACTATTTCAGCCTTGATAATCTCCTCAGATCATCGTGGGCTCCTCTCTCTGCTCCCACACCTACACTTTCCCAGAACAGCACCTGGAATTAAGTACCCTGCCACACTATTCGCTGTAGTGGTTCAGTTCTTCTTATACTCACCTCCACACAGGCTGTGCTAAGAGGAGACAATCACTCTCTACAGTCCCCCTTCTCCCTACCCACTGACATGTCATACCCTCAGGGTCTCAACATGACAAAGTGGGCTGGAGTGACATCTAGGCAGCATCAGAAGTAGATCTAGCTGAGCATCTCGAGGCATCTCAGCCCACAGTCCACTCCTGCTGTCCTGCGTCCCCCCCAGGACACCAGGGAGTTAGATCCTCCTCTGCAGTTAGTTTCATCAACAGGTCCACTTATTAGATGGGGACTAAAGGCGTTAGTATTCCTGTAGCTCCATGGTATTTAAGTTTTCAGATCCGCTGTAAGGCTAAAACAGAGTTAAAAATTCTGCTCACAAATCTAAGATGCAAAAAAGTATACATTACTATATTTGTATATGAAATAATAAAAAGTAGCCTTCGGTTTAGCTTATCACTTGCAGGTAAGTATCATCAATTGTATGAGCATTAAAATGATGGCATACAGATCATTTTCAAAGAAAAACTAGACCCTGTAGAAGAATTCTGATTACAGTATGACCAGTTCCTGCAGAACAGATATTCTTTCAGATTATGTTGATGACAAATCCCTGCAGCCCACGGAAGATCACCTGTCTGAGAGCCTGAGTCTGCAATCAGCTGCTTGATGCATTACACTCTCAGGCAGATTGCTGCTGCTAACTGCAGCTGAATATGCAAGAGACAGAAAAAGCCTAGGAAAGGAGTTTGCACATTAAAAAAAAAATCCACTGTAAGCTCTGGCTTCATCTGAGAAATGTTTCCTGTTTTCAAAGCAATGGAAAAATGTAAGGAATATATGCTTACCATAACACAAATGTGATGCACATCTTAATGGGAAAAAAACATTTCAGAAGACTCTTTTGTCTTACATGAAACTTGTGAAAAAATTTCTAGTCAGTTGGCAGCCAGTCCCTCTGACACAGTTTATTTTCAATATGATAGTATTCATAAAATTGTTCATTTTTATGAGGCTGACAATGAAAAATTATGGCCACAGGCATGATAGCCACAAGCACAAGTTAGTTTTGCATTTATCATTTATGTATTCAGGTTGTTACTATAATGCATTCACACTTGTTAATGTCCTTATGTGTTTTATGTCATTTCTCACGTGATACCTAGTTTTAGAAGCAATATGATAAATTCTTCTTGGGCAGGAAGTAATTCACGATATTTTCTCTATTTAAAAAGTATCCAGAGGCATCCATTTTACTGTTTGTGGTAAATTCTTGGCAATAATCATTCATGTAAGAGCTAAGCAGCAATCTGAAACCTGATGGCAAACCTCTCGAATTCCTAATAAATCAATTCCACTAGCATCACCAACCACGTGTGAGCTGTGCGCCAGAAGCTGGGAATAGCAAGTCATGTAAGTGACTTGATCACCTCTCACATCACAATGCATGCCAGCCCTTGCACAGGACTTTCAAGTCCTTGAACTTCATGCAGCTGTGTGGGCTGTTTTGACAGTGATAATTATTTCCATTGTATAGATGAGGATACTGCAGTTCAGACAAGATAAGTAATTTGCTAAAGGCCAAACTGCTGTCAAACTCTAAGCCTGCATCTTGAAGCCAGATCTGGCTCCTAATTAGCCCACCATTCCTTCTTCCACATCACACTCTAAAAACAGCAAAGCCCATGATACATCACACTCAGAAGAATGTACCATACATGGTCACAGATTCAGGGGGTCTAGACAAATCTCCAAAGAGCAGAAATATGAAAAGGTATATTTTTATGACTCAGCTTTGGTTACTTGGGTAGTCTTAGGACTTTCTGCTGTGTTACTACACCTTCAAGAGTTTCATAACATTGGCAACGTTACTCACCGGAAACTTTGTGTGTAACTTTGTTGGCAAAGTGAGGGGGCAAAATGCAGATATAAACTGAGCAATAAGACAGCATCCAGGACTATCAGTGTGCTAATCGGACCGGATCCCAGGATGTTTGTGACATTTCCAATCACACCCACAGGCCTAGAAAACTATGAGAGAGAGCTGGGACTTTCTAAGACTTGCCCTAATATTAGGCCAAGCACAAAATCTGTGGCTTCTGCCTCTGAGTCCTCCAACGACAGAAGTGAAAGAGTAATTAGACCATGCGGGCTTCTCTTTAACCTGGTTGGCCATTTCCCCTAACAGCACAATTACCCTGCTAATGAGATTAAATGTGGTTTAACCAGAGGATTATTTCACTGTGGAGACCCCGCTGACTCTGGCTCCCACACGATCCATCCCATGGTGATGCACCCATTCAGGATTCATTTGCCTCAATGAAAGCCAGATCAGGCCTGCATAGGAGTGAGAAACACAAGGGCTTTTGTTTATGTTGAAAAGAGGCTCATTTAGTCAATCCGAGTATTCCTAATACCCAGTGAAACATTTATTAATGAGTATCAGCACAGCAAGCCAGAAAGTCTTATTTGCATTTATTTAAATCATAAATCATTGAAAGTAGATTTCATTCCTTAAGTCATGGTTTCTGAAAAATCCTCACTAGCATGCTGAACAAGAAGAGACTATTAGTGAGACAAAATGCATTTGAAGTTGAGGGTGGTAGGTGTTTGCCTACCCTTGAACTCCATGGATCCTCTCCTAATCATGCACGACTCATTATCCTGCTTTATTCACCTCAGTGATGGCAAGAGAATGAGACACTGACAATTTTTTCTTATTTCTTCAAGTCGGGATTACAGGGAACAGATCTGTGCCACTCATCAGGCTGGACTGAGAACTATTCTGCGCAGACGCGGGTCTCCTTCTGCTCACTTGCTCACTGAACACTCATGTGTTTGGTACACAGCAAGCACCACTTGATGACAGGAGAGAGAACGGACAAAACACAGAACTGCTCTTGAGGGACTCAGGCTAACGCAACACTGAAACCAAACACAGCCCACACCCTAGTAGTGACCAGGAAATACAATCAAATGTTGTGACCAGCATGGGGCGGGGGGAGGTGGGGAGATAGAGAGGACTGAATAGGACAGGGAATATTAGGTGTGCTACATGTGTCGATGGCAAACTGTTTTATGCAACTTAGAGATATACATTTACATATATAAGTTTACACACATATAGACACGTGCTAGAGTCTGACAATTCTTACTATGGGTTATGGCACAAAACCCACTGATCTAGAGAGAAAAGAACTTAAGAACCATCCCCTAGACAGGCTGAGAGCACCGAAGGTGCAGCAGCGCTCTCGTTTGTGTGCATGCCTTGCCCCTCCAAGACTCTAGGCTCCTTGAGGGCAGGGTGTGAGTTCAACTGATCAGTGCGTCGCCTAAGACACTGCGCAGGGCACTGGCAGCTGCACAGGGGAGAAATTGAGCCTGCTCCAAAAATGGCCATGATACACTAGGGCTGTGTTTAGTTGGACCTGAACTTGACTTATGACAAGCCCACTGTAAGGTGAAGGTATCACGCCAAAAATGCGTTGACTGCACTTAACTTACCCAACACCACAGCTCAGCCTCGCCCACCCTAAACATGCCCAGGGCACTCCCATTAGCCGAAATTGGGCAAAATACTCTAATACAAGCCTATTTTAGAGTAAAATCTTGAATATCTCGTGTAATTTCTGAATGCTGTATTGACAGTGAGAAACAATGGGTACTCAGAGTGCGGCTTGCCCTGAGTGAATATAATATGGTTTTCATACCATCGTAATGCCAAAGAATTTTAAGTCAAACCACCATGACTGGGACTGCCTGTGTATTCCTCTGCCACTGGTCAATGTTTAGTGTCATTTTTGGCTTGTGCCTCCTTTGCCCATGACAATCAGCGCTAACTCCATTTGGGCAGGTGCTAACTAATTCATACTTCTGAGTCTCTACCTTCAGAAATTATAAAAATGTTACTGCCTCTCATGAGCTGGGGGCACTGTGGGGCAGTGGAAGGGAGCAGGCCTAGTGATAACCCTTAAGAGCAAACAGAACATCCTCAATTGAATGTCAATACGGGGGATGTTAGTTACCTCCAGCTGGCAGCCAACAGGAAGAAAACCATCCCCCAGTCCTGCTTTTGACACCCCCATCTCCTTGCACCTTGGGATCAACGTGGGAGTAAACAGCATTGTTGAGAAAGCTGCAATGAGCAGGGAGAATGCCTCCATGCTCCGGTCATGCGCCCACACCCAGGGTGCCCTCACGTATGCCCATGTGGAAGTGTCTCCCGTGCAGGGCACAGCTCTTGGCCGGCTGTCATGTGACAATGCTCTTATTCATCTGGAAATAGATGGGCTTGATCAACTTGAACCACAGGGCTGAACCATTCTATCCCTCAAGATAATTATGTAAGTTCAAATGCTGGAGTGGAACACAAGCATGAATTGATCTTAAGGTGTTACATCCTGCTCTCAGACTGAGGAAGTTAAGCAAGCTTGACACTTGGTAGCATCACTATCAGAGAACAGAAGAGCCTGCTCGCCCACACTGAGAAAAAAAGTTATGACTAGATGTCAACACTGTGGGTTCCTTGGGCCATCTAAACTTCAACAGCAATGGCTAGGAGGTGCTCCATGAAATGTTTTCCTGACTGAACTTCTTTTTTGACTTTGTTTCTAACATTGTTTCAACCTAACAAAAGTTTCTTTCTTATCATCAGACTAAAAATTCAGGGCAGAAGTATTAATAATATGACTATTGTTTAATGCTATCTTATGAGGACAATAAAAGGGATGTTATTAGAACAGGAAAACTTTTATTCTTAGTGTGGCAAATTTTTTATTCAGAGCACCATAAAGAGAACCAGATTATTTTAGGTCTTGATAAAGAGAAGGAAGACTCTTGTTTTGGTCAATTAATTCTCTAGAAGAAGATGTCATAACAATGCAGAAGACATGAGAATGGTTAGAAACTATTAAGAATTATTGAAGGATAAACTTATTTTCAAATGTACAAGTAATACATAAATCTACCTGTTTGACTTAAATACGATTTTTTAAAAACCCAAAAGAGATGACAACTAGATAATATTTCAAATGTGTTTTCGGGATTGTCTAGTCACTTTCATACTCATTACCTAACTGAATGTCACCAACAGCTTACAGTGCTATGTTGGGTCACTTACCTGGGAAGTAATGTATTTGATTATAAGTATAAATTTAGAGAGGAGAGAAGGCATATGTGATGGGTGGATAAACAAAGGGTGGATGGATGGATGAATGAATAGAGGAATAGATGAATACAGGGATAGATGGAGGGAGGGAGGGATGGATGGATGGAGGGATGAAAAAAGTACATTCTAAGGCCAGGCGCAGTATCGCAAACCTGTAATCCCAGCATTTTGGAGGCCAAAGTGAGGGGATTGCTTGAGTCCACGGGTTTGAGAACAGCCTGGGCAACTTACCAAGACCTCATTTCTCCAATAAATCAAAAAATTACGGGGGCGTGGTAGCATGTGCCTGTAGGTCCGGCTACTTGGAAGGCTGAGGCGGAAGGATCGCCTGAGCCCAGCAGGTCAATGTTGGGATGGCCGGGAGCATGCCACTGCACTCTAGCCTGGACAACGGAGGGAGACTCCAACTCAAAAAATAAAAAATAAAATAAAAAAGCACATTCTAAAATGCTACGGCTAGTTGGCTCACAAAGTTCTTCGTATTCAACCTGCTCGTGTGAATGTACATTATTTCCTTTAAATTGCTTTAATGAGACCAAGTAAAGTGAAAAGGTAATGAAATCATCTCCAGCAAGCCCATCTCTATGGATGTTTTACGATTCTGGCATGCACCCTCCTCTCCTAGATTACTGCTACGGTCTCTGGTCTGATCTTTTACATCCCTACTTCACCACCTGCCCAACGCTTCCCCACCATGGTCGTCTGCCTTACCCTTTCACAGTGATATTCCATCTCTCAGAAACCTACATGGCCTCCCCTTCCTCCCACAAATCTCATTCTGCCTCTGGCTTTCCCAGCCCTCCAGGGGTCTGGCCACATGGCTTTCCCAGATCTCTGCAGGATGGCTGTCTGTTTCTTGTTTCATGAGATGAGCGTTACTTCTGCCCTGGACGTGTGTTTTTCTACTCACTCAGAACACACCCATTTCAGTGAGGTTCCAAAATACCCATACTTAACATACACAAAATCAATGGTGCATGGGCTAAAAGACAGAGGGGGCAATGCACATGCAACTAGGTGTGTGGACTGCCATTCCGCTTGATGAGAATGCGCCCCAGGGTGACTGGGAAAGGGAGACACCAGCCCAGGTCCCTCAATCAGCCCAAACCCCTGGCTGCCCTTCATGGTGTCAGAATCTAGTCACTGAGCACTGAGTGTGACCTAGTTTTTTTTCAACATGCATTTTTATGCAATGTAACTACTCGCAAGGTGAATGCTTCTTTTGGAGCTTAACCAAAGATGAAACACCTGTAGGAAAATATGGCTGCATTATTGTATTTACCATGCTATGAGAGGGAGCTCACCTCTAATGTGCTAGGCAATTTTCAGAGGTCATGATGATACCTGATTTTCATCCCAGGCACAGGAGTAGACTCTTACACCCACAGATAACTGGATCTCTAGGACACAGCACACCTAAGCTCTGTATGTTTTTCAAAGCCTCAGCTTCCTGGCTCCAGTCTACGCTATCTCCTTCTCTTCCTTAGCTTTCATAGTTCAAGGAGTGCAATGACATGTTTATGCCCCACCTTTCACTGTCCTCTGTTCTTTCTCATGAAATTATCTTTCCCCAAAGATATTTTCATTTCCTGAGTACAGGGACTGTGCTTTGATTTTTTTCTATCTTTGCCATGGTTCCTAACACAGTGTGCCAGTCATATTAATAACTCACTGGTATGATCTTTTGGGCAACATAATATAAAGAAGACAGCACAGGATTAGGGTCAGACAGGCCTGGGTTGGAGTCTCCCTGATATTTAACTGTGGGACTTCCCTGAGCACCCAGGCCCCTAACCGATAACACAAAGAAATGACATCTGCCTAACAGAGTCACTGTGCGGTTGGCAGTGATGTATGCAATGGTGATGCACGTATCACAATAGTGCCTTAGAGTAGACTAGTGCATAGAAACACAGTGCCAGAAATACAGCAGCACTCATTATAGGGTCTGTAATATATCTAACAATTCATTCATTTGTTCGTTTATTTGTAAATGTGCCAACCAAATTAATGATAGATTTGTTTCATGGAAGTGATATGACCACAGAGTCGGTCTCTTTAAGCAGAAATCCCCTCAAAACGTTTAATGAGTACAATGATGGAGATTTCTAGACCTTACCTGCAGCTAACTGACAATAACATATGTTTATGTGCTACTCGTTGATTACAATACCTTTTCATGCATATTATCAGTATTCCCCACATTACAAATGCAAAATGTTGGGAACTCTTATCAGGTAAAGGACTCTGGCAGCACCTGGCTTCTTGGTGGCAACACTGGCAAGAACACCTGTAATGTGCTTGAGCCACTGAGCTTTCTGGTCCCTCTGCCTGGGCTGCTTTTCCAGACAGTCACATAACTCGCTCCCCACTTCGCTCAGGTGTCAGCTCACATCACCTTCTTAAGATCACTATCTCCTTTCACTGCCTTCGTTTTCTTTAAGAACTTGTCATAATCTGATAGTACATGTACTGACTTGTTTACTTTCCACCTGCCCTACTAAAACGTAGGCCCCATGAGGGCAGGCTCTTGGACTGACTCACAGCCATGTGCCCAGAACCAAGGACAGTGACTAGCAGACTGTGGGTGCCAGCAAGACCCTTGGTGAGTCAAGGCAAGCTTGCTGAACTCCTTCCACCTCTGCATGGGCTGCGAGGACTGGACGCTCCAGGAGTCACATGAGCAAGTCATGACTCGCTGATCCAGTCAGTGCATGAATGGAGACAAGGTCTTTATGACTTCTTCCCTATCGGACATATCCAGCCAGAGACTTTCAGGCAAGAATAAAGTGCAGGCCTAGTTCTGGCTCCAAACACTGGTGTTCAGCCCATCCCATGTGTCTCCTGGCTGCCTGTGGCACCAGAAAGTATAACTAGAATATGTGCAAGAAAAAAGTGGTTGCATAACTGCCCCAGCCTTGTCACCTTTCTTTAATGCCTTATCAAGATTGTTGGGCCGGGCGCGGTGGCTCGAGCCTGTAATCCCAGCACTTTGGGAGCCAAGGTGAGAGGATTGCCTGAGCCTATGGGTTCGAGAACAGCCTGGACACCTTGGCGAGACTTCATCTCTACAATAAATCAAAAATTAGCCAGGCATGGGAGTGCACGCCTGTGGTTCTGGCTACTTGGAAGGCTGAGGTGGAAGGATCGCCTGAGCTCAGCAGGTCGATGCTGGGGTAGCCATAAGCGTGTGTGCCACTGTACTCCAGCCTGGGTGAGGAAGTGAGACTTCAACTCAAAAAAAAAAAAGAAAAAAAGATTATTGTTTGATGATCATACCCGAAAAGTAGGAAGAGTATGAATCTAATGACATTACATGGGCGGAATAGCTTCAATTTTTTTGAATTATGACAGTAGCACATTCTTCCATGTTCAAATCCTGCAGCTCTCAATCTGGCCCCCTGTAAAAAGTAACATATGTTCACAATAAATCTTTAAAATGGCTCTATTAGCAGAGTGGCCGTGGTGACAGTTTTATAAATGGGCTCCATTTTTATGCAAACTGTGTTTTATTCGATTGCATTATAATGACTTGTAATAGGAACACAGAGATGGATTCTGAAAGCAGGAACTCCAAGCGTCCCTGAGCCAGCCAGGGGTGTCAAAGTCCAAGCATTCTGTGTGGCAGACGGTGCATTCTGGGAACAACAGGCATCATCAGATTGGTTTTGCTACAGTGGGATGATTCTCCGCCTCTTTTTTCCAATCAGATAATAACAGTCTAATAACGGGCTTTGTGTCTGTCAATCCAATTACTTCCGATTTGGGATATGCTGACACTCCATTAAATCAGCGGACAGATGGCAGGGTCTTCCGCCACCCTCCAACTGAACAATTAGCTTCCCAGGCACATCTCTGGGGAAGGAGTCCATCTATGAAGTCAGGCGTTTTCCAAATAAAACCAAAGACACAGATCACTAAAATAATCTTGTTGGCCAGGTTCGGTGGCTCAGCCTGTAATCCCAGCACTTTGGGAGGCCAAGGCGAGTGAACTGCCTGAGCCCATGGACTCGAGACCAGCCTGGGGAACTTGGCAAGACCTTGTTTCTACAATGAATTTAAAAAAAAATTAGCCAGGTGTGGTAGCGTGCACCCATAGTTCTGGCTATTTGGAATCCTGAGAGGCAGAAGGATCATTGGAGCCCAGCAGGTCGGTGCTGGGGTGGCTGTGTGTGTGCCACTGCACTCCAGCCTGGGTGATGGAGTGAGACTCTTACTAAAAAAAAAATTAATAATAATAATCTTGTTACCCCAGTGTTATGCCAATGCCATGCCTATGGCAGGCAAAGCCATCTACTTCTCCCTTCTGAACTGAGGAGGCTTTCTGGGCAGCCTTGAGTGGGAGTGTGGGCCACTGCCATGTGTCACTATAGCCTCCCTCCACCCACGTATCTGAGGACATCCACCCCAGAACAAGGTCAGCCTCACTCTGGGACCCCAAAGATGTCACCTTGGGAAAGCAAAATGGCTCTTTCATCTAATATGATCTCACCATGAAATTAATGGAGTGCAACACTGACTAAAACAAGTTGTCCATGGAGAAAGTTAAGTACAATCTTTTAAGGCTAAATGATTGGATGTCTATAGTAAATTGAAATGCAAGTATAACAATTTTAATGAAGTAACCTTGAAACTGTAAATCTTCATAAGATGTTTAAGATACACTAAGGAAAAAAGAACGGAAAGGAAGCAGCATTATACATCTTCCATTTTCTCTACTCTGTCTCCCATAACGATCAGCATTTAACAGGTGTCCAAGAACTCTCTGTGAGTGCACTTAAGAGTGTTTTTAAAAGTTAATCATGGGCTGGGTTCAGTGGCTTAGCCTGTAATCCCAGCACTTTGGGAGGCCGAGGCGTGTGGATTGCCTAAGCCCGCGGGTTTAAGACCAGCCCTGACAACTTGGCGAGACCTCATCTCTATAATAAATCAAAAATTAGGTGGGTGTGGTAGCTCGCGCCTGTAATTCCAGCCACTTGGATGGCTGAGGTGGAAGGATTGCCAGGGCCCAGCAGGTCGACGCTGGGGTGGCCATGGGTGTGCCACTGCACTCCAGCCTGGGCAATGGAGTGAGACTACAACACACACACACAAATAAAGTTAATAATGAGGATGATAATTTTTAAAAGGAAAAATATCTGACCCAGTTTATGAAATTGATGTCCCAAGTGTAACCAGAGATGACTTCTAAGCACCCATGTGGCTGACAAGATGCTTTCCCCTCCTCTATCCTTGTGCAGCTTTGTCACAGATGTTCCACCATCACAGGCAGATTCCACTTAGATAGCTGGCAACTTGTGCCTTCCAAGGACTAGAACCTCAGGATGGGAAAGGCAGGTTCTCCTGGAGACAGACTGATGTCATGCAGGAGTCTGGCCTGGGAGGTGAGGCCCGGGCTCTGACCTGGCTGCCCCACTCACAGCGGTGTGTCCTGGGCTGCAGCTTCCTCACTAGGTCCTGTGAGGATGGCCGCCCTTTCCATGACTCAATACAGGATGTGGGCATGGTTTTGCCTATTTCTCAGTTTTCCTAGTTGCTAAGAGTAATTCTCTTAGGGCCCTATAAAAGGATCTGAAATATCACTTCTATCTCATTATGAATATTTATTACCAAAGGTCACAAAGACTAATAAACTCCCAGCTGCAAGGAACAGAGGGTCAACATACTAAAACAGTACTAAAAGCAAGGAGACATTAGTGTCCTGAACCGCTAAAGCAGACAACTATATGGCCCTTTAATGAGGGGTATATTTTCATGGCTGTGGTTAGAGGGAAGAGCAGATCCATTAACCACTGCTCTCTCTTCTACGTGTCATCACTCTATTTATTGAGGGTGACAGTTATTTTCAACAATGGTTATATATGAACTTGCTTGTGTAATACCTGATGTTTAAATAAGTTTTCTGAATACACAGTCTCTTCAATTTCACATTTAAGAAAGCATGCACAAAGATAGCTGTTCTGAAAACCAGAGTGGTCAGACTGGATTTGTTCACCCTGTGAGGTCAAAGAGTGCTGCCCAAGAGGAAGTGGTCAGTGGAAGTCAGCAAGGCATGTGCAGGCTATTAGCTGCAGCCTAGCAGGATGGAAGGAACATTTGGGCAGAAAATATTGAAGCCAGAATGAACAGAACTGAAGATAGTGTCTCTCAGGTGCTAAGAGATGGAATCACCTACTAACTAAAGTTCAAGATAAAAAAAAAAGGTAATGCAATGTTGAGGCTTCACAAATACTAAAAATTAAGTAAGAACTCCAAAGTATAAGATGGAGGTTCTGCTCCTGGGCTTCTAAAGAGGCCAGGTGGCTTCAGTGTCTGACACGGGGCTAGTTACTGGTGACTTTCTGAGCAAACTCACCACTGAAGCCAGGAGAAAGACTCTAGTCTATAACCCACCTGGACAGCAAAGACAAAAATATCATCCACATTACCAAAGTCTCCTGAATGCATGGGATGTCTCTAAAGAGTTGTTTTTCCAGTGAGGGGTTGGGAACACTAGAAGCAATCACAAAGGATTCAAAACGGATGACAGAGACTAGAAAAAAGCCCAAACCATGCAGTAGCAAAATAATGGCCACATGAGAAAATTGCTTTCCTGTGATCAAGGTCCTCCAGTCCAACTTTTCAATTGTTTCCCACTGTATCAGGATAGCACATGGAGGGAAAGACCACCACAATGAAGGGGACATTTTCACTGTCTCTAGAAGGGGAATGTGAGGCTGAAAGTCCTTCTGGAGCTGCTTGTTTGAGACCCACAGTTAGAAAGCTTTGTGAGGTCCCCAGTCTATACAATCGAGAGCCACAGAGTATGACTGCCTCCATTAGAGTCCCTTCAAATCACAGGAATTAAAAGCATGAGGATGATCGCACACGGTGGAAAGGCTTCCTGTTCACGCTGCTCCCTGAAGATTCTGATGCTTTATTGTGGCTAAATATCTTCATTTGCTCCCTGAACACTCTGGGCTTGCACTTCCAGTTACTGGTGAAGGAAAAGAGTAAAGGGTAAGGGGAGAACGCCTCAAAACAGCCCAGGTGAATGTCTACTGCACGGTCCTCTCTGCAATGTCCTGTTGTGTCTCCAAGGCAGAAGACTCTGGGAATGCCTCACCACCTGACTCTCCCAATGCTAACAAGCCTCCAGACCCTCTCACGACCCCAGTGCGAAGTTCTTTTCTATTACTTGGTACCTTTGCTTGTAGAACTATAACCACATACTATTTTTTACATATTTTTTTCAGAAAATTGAAATTGTCTCCATTTTTATAGTCCCACTTCCGTTTTGGGATAAGAATGCATATTTTACAATAGCTCTACTTATGACTTCATCATAGTGGAGTAATTTAGATTTTTGCTCCTTGTGAACACTTTTCTCCTACAGAAGGTTTTTCTTTTTAAATTTTCCATATTTCCAAAAAATGAAAATGACTTAGTTGTAAATATAGTAATCGCCTTCTACAGACAATGTGAAAAGTTCCTTGTTGGGCGTTTTACATGACGAGACAGTCTGAGCCGTTTAACTCTGACCTGAGTAGCAGCAAATGTCAAAGCTCATCACTTCCAAAAGGAGCTTCCAAAATTAAAAGAGGGACACAAAGAATGGTGGCATATCCCCGAAACCAGGGGCCGTACCCTGGGGGCTAGGAGTAGTCCTATGTCTTGAGGGAAGCTGCATGAGGCTGGGCATACAGGTATTTCTCCAGGGTCCACAGCTGTCATCAGATTCTCAAAGGCAGCTACCACCTACCAGACATCCCTAAACCACAACATTCCCTCAAACAGAGACTCATCTGTGGGTGAAGAACCATGTTCAACTAGGTCTCACACTCTTTAGACCTAAGAACAAAAGATGAGGCGAGTTTGATTCAGAGCCATGAATGTTGGTTTTCTAAATCTAAGAGAACATTATTATTTCATCCAGATTAAATACTGAAAGGAACTCGACCTGTCTGAGAGACTACAGTTTGGGTGGGAAGACCATGAACTGACAGCTCTGGGTCCTAACCTGGCTTTGCCATCCCTCCACTGCTCAGCTCGGAGCAGGACACTTAGCTTCTCTGGGCCCAGTTGACAATTGTTCAAAGTAGTTTTCACACCAATAACTTATTTTACCAATTCACTGTCATAGAAATTTTGTTTTAAAATGTGTTTACCAACCAAACTGCATTTATTAAACAATAATGAATGTCTCCTTTGCTTGGAACATAAGTCCATGTTTATTTTATTTTATTTTATTTTTAGTTGGAGTCTCACTCTGTCGCCCAGACTGGAGTGCAGTGGCACGCTTCCCGCCACTGCAGCCTCAACCTGCTGAGCTCTTGCGATTCTTCCGCCTCAGCCTTCCAAGTAGCCGGAACTACAGACATGCGCTACCATGCCTGGCTCATTTTTTATTTATTGTAGAGACAAGGTCTTGCCAAGTTGCCTGGGTGGGTCTTGGACCTGCGGGCTCAGGTAATCCACTCGCCTCGGCCTCCCAAAGTGCTGGGATTACGGGCTGAGCCACCGAGCCCAGCCTAATCCAAGTTTAAATAACTGCAAAAAGAACTTCTGATCAGTTCTTCTTCCACCCACTTGTTCAACTCTCCAACTAACAGGTGTTAAACTTCCTGCCATGCGTGAGGCTCCATCCATGGGAGCTGTGGGCATAGAAGTGAACTGAGCAGAACCAGCCCCTACACATCTATGGAGCATACAGTAACTGATGCAATGCCAGCCAAAATCTACATGAACCTGTTTGTAATTCTACAGCCATACCATGCATACATTCCCGCTCATTACTCATGAATATCCTGAAACTAACCTGAGACGCATACTTCCTGGGGCTGGGCGCTCTGGACAGGTAGCTGCTGAGTGAGACCAGCTGTTCTACAACGCTGCCATTCTCAGTGGAGGGAGAGGGGATCCATGTCAATACCAGTGCCTAATATCCAGCCCTAATAAAAATGATGCTCCAGTGATTGAAATCTTCCTCATCTCCCAATCTACATAAATGTCTTCTTTCACTAAAACCTAATTATGTCTACAACTAAAGTAGATATCTGTACTGATAATTCAATCTATGTAATGTACATCTCCTGCAAGCTTCAGAGAGTTGAGTTTAAATGCCTTTTTTGATTACTAATGATTTTCTAAGTGAGTTTAATGCTTGTGAAAGCTACTGGGACCACATGCCTGAGAACGAATGTTCTCTGTTTATTTGACAAGCAGGTTCCACAGAGCCCCCAGCATGCAGCATGAACCTGCAAATCTCAATCTGGAAAGGCTTGCTTCATGGAAATGAAAAATACTTCAGCCATGATAGCATCCCCTCCATTACTAGCTAGCTGGAAATTTTAAATAGGAGGACACTAGTGCTCGTTATGGGGGATGAATAGATGGAGAGTCTGCCTCCTCACTTATTTAAAATGGAATGCATGTGGCTACCTCCAAATACAATGTGTATGAGCTAGGACTACTGTGCAAACTTGTGATGAGAACAAATAGCTTCCACATATCTTCTACCAACTAAGTTCTACCATTCGGGTGCACTTGGAGGGGTTATGGTAATTACCCCCTCGGTTCCAAGAAGCCAAATCATGTTTCTGCACCATTTGTTTCAGCCTGCCCAGGGCTCAGCAACAGGTAAGCGTGGCAGTGGGCTAAGCAGAGACTCATTAGCAGCTTACAGCTTTAGGACTGTTAAGCAATCTCAGGTGAAGACATCACTCAGACTTTTCCAGAGAAAACCAATCCATCAGATTCCTTTCCTGTCTACATTCTATTGCATGCTCCATGGCTCTTTAAAAAGCATGTTTCTCCTCCAGCTGGGGGAACTGCAGTTCACCTGGCAACCCCTGCCTCACTGACTGCACTGCGCACTGTCGAGCAGGCTGACAATTATTTCTGCTGGGAAGATCTGGTCATGGTAGTTATGTCTTCATTATTTACGAGGCTGGAGGCAGCTTCTCACTCCCTTAGGAGCTGCCTAACATTACTGGCATTAGGTTTGTCCCACGAGAATGTATATTTCATCCAATTATGTGGTCAATGGGTTGAAGATCTTGCTAACCAGAAAAAGTAGCAAGTCCTTGGACACTTTAAACCAGATGACCAATATGTGGACTACATCTAAGATGGAGAGTTAGAAACTAAGTCAGCATAATGTGGCCATGATGGTTAACACACACAACTTACACATAAAGTCTACAGTGTTTTCTAAAAAACTGAAATTGAAGGAGAATGTCTTTTCCTATCATATCCCACAACTGACAGCAAACTAATAACTTCCCTTTGAAACAAACAGACTTAGATTGATAGTAAACCTGTAGTTATTATATCGGTAGCACAATCTTATCATGAAACTTGTTTCTAAACACAGTCACAGAGGTAGTTTTATAACTGGACCAGGGGTCAGCAATGGACCTAGAACCCAGGGCTTTTAAATCCTTCCCCAGTCTTCTTTCAACACATTACACTGATTTTCTTCTATCATTAAATGGCAATCCTATATCATTAGTGTGAAATCATATTGGGAAGTTTGCTGGAAAGCAACAGCTGAACACATCTGCAAAAGCAAAATGTGTGTCCTTTTGTGCCAAAGAGGGAGAGGTGGCACAGAATCAACAATCATCAGCAAGATGCAAAATGGTGCAGATGAAGGGCTTCTGCGTAGCCTTCGCACTTTCCTCAGGCATTTTCTGGAACTCTTTGTTCTAGAACTTTTCAGATAAAAAATGCCCTCCTCGAGCTTTCATCACATTTATGGACTAGATAGATCCTGGCCCAGAAAGCGCTCTGGGCCCTGCTTTCTCTTCCTCTCTTCCCTCCTTTCTTGCTTTACCTGTCATGGTGAAGAATGTAAACTTCCCTGACATAAGGCCAGGATCTAACCTGTGTTTTCACAGGATCACTCTAGCTGCTGAGTGAAAACACAACTAATAGGCAAGAAAAGTAGTGAAAAGCATCAGATGGGAGCTTCTGCAAAACCATGCAGAGGACAGACTGCAAAGGCCTGGCCCAGAGCAGGAGCCGTGGGGATGGTGTCAGGTTCCAGGTTTGTTACACAAGAATAAACACATAACACATATACAAATACACATAATGTATAAGCTCGCGTGCGCACACACACAGAAACACACACACACAAACACACACACACGTGTTATCTAATTATTTGACCAGTGAGCCAAAGACCTCGCTATCCAGGAAAGGCTAGATTCTCTGTACAACCTGAAGGCAGAGCATACCAGGTTTCTTGATGGACTACTGTATCTGGGCTATAAAAGAGAAGAGCGTTAAGCTTGGCTGGAAGAGCTGTGGTCTGAGCAAATGGAAGGGTGAAGCATTTACTGAGATGAGCAAGACAACAAGAGGGGCAGTTTGGGGAAATATTTTAGGGAGTTCTTTCTTGAGCAAACTGAGTTTAAAATGCTGATTAGACATCTAAGTGGAGACAATAAGTAGGATATATGAATATAGTATTGAATATATGAATATAGTAGTTAGATAAATGAATCTGGAGTTGAAAGGAGAGATTGGCACTATAAAAAAGTGCAAAGCTATTAGTATATTTCAAGTCATGAACAAGCGAGTGAATCTGATAGAGAAGAGGTCCAAAGACAGCCGGAGACACTCCAACTTAGTAGAGGGTAAGGGGATGAGCCAGCAAAGGGCAAGTAGCAGCATGTAAGGGAGGGAAACCAACCCAGGACTTAAGAGCCATGGTGCTCTGAATATTTATGAACTTTATTCATGTTCCCTTCCCTCTAGAAAACTCCCAAGAACATATCACAATGATTGAGAACGTAGGCACTGGAAAGAAGTGTTTAGGTCATGCTGCTACTACGTGTATGAACTTGAACAAGAATTTAACCTCTATGAGTGCAATGGATTGAACTGTGTTCCCCCACCCCAAATTCATATGCTGAAACCCAGACCTCCAGTGTGAGAGTAAGAATTGGGGGCATTTGAGAGGTAGGCTTAGGTCATGAGGATGGAGCCCTCGTAACGGGATGAGTGCCCTTGTAAGAAGAGACACCAGGCAGCTTGCTCGTCCTTCCCCTCCTGGACCCCATGTAGGACTCAGCAAGAAAGCAGCCGTCTGTAAGCCAAGAAGGACCTCCACTAGAACTCAACCATGAGGACATCCTCGTCTTGGACTTCCAGCTTCCAGAACTATGAAAAATAAATGTCTGTGCTTAAAAAAGTTAATAAGGAGATCCGGAACCTCAACATGACACTTGACCAAATGAACTTAATTGATATCTACAGAACACTTCACCCAACAACCACGGAATATACATTCTATTCATCACCACATGGAACATACTCTAAGATCGACCACATCCTTGGCCATAAACCAAGCATAAACAAATTCCATAAGACTGAAATGCTGTCATGAACCTTCTCAGACCACAGTGGAATAAAAATAAATATCAACATCAAAAAAAGTTCCTCCAAAACCCATAAAGACATGGACACTAAATAGCATGATACTAAATAACTCCTGGGTCAACATGGAAATCAAAATGGAGATTAAAAGATACCTGGAAACAAAAGTCTGTGTTTAAGACACCCAGTCTGAGGAATTCTGTTATAGCAGCCAAAGTGATTAAGACAATAAGCCTGCCTCTTTATCTATAAAATGCTACCACCCATGTGTTGAGAGATTCAGTGACTCTACCCATGAAAAGTGCTCAATATAGTCCTGACAGAAGATGCTCAGTAAATGTTACTTCTTATTATTTTTGTTATTCTTGAATGTTTTATGCCTAAAGTACTTTGCATCTAGGCACTGATCATTTGGAATTTGCTTACTACCTTGAAATATAGTTGTCATTACTCCTGTGTTGATGTCTTATATTATCAACTAAAGTGTAACTATGTGAATTCAGAAACTGGTTCAACTTCCTTATATTTTCCACAGTTCTAGCGCAAGTCTCTGAGAATAGCAGATGTCAAACATATATTAGTGACTAATACGTTTCCATAAGGCAAAAAAAAAAAAAAAAAAAAGAATATGAGTCTTTAGCATTTTGGGCTTTCTTCTCTGTTTGCCTGGGTGAACTCTGGAGGCATCTCCACTGTAAGATGGGAGAGAAGAGGTAAACACTTGAATAAAGTCAGTACAATGTAAAATAACACAGAGAATAGACCTCCTTTTGGCCTTAAGCCTGAGGAAAACAACTTTTCTTGACCGAGCGCCCCAGACTTCTCAGGCACTGAATGTGCTTTGAGAGCTGTCATCACATTCTAGAAAACTCCCTGACATCTGCTTTTTGGTGCAGAAGTTCTCCTCTGGCCCCCATTAACCCTGGATCCACCAACATGGGTACAAATTTCAGATGACACAGCCAGCCCCTTTCAGGGAAGGGTCCAGAAGGGTAGACGCCTGTTCTGTTCCATGACCTTGTCTTTGCTCTAGTCAATTTGTACAAGATCAAGATACCAAGGTGAGGGGCCTGGGACTTGGGAGCCACTGACAGCTGGGTCTGGTCATGGGGGCTGCACAGAGAAGGACTCACAGACTCTTCTAGTGAGGCTTCTGGCTATTGTCCTCCCAAAGGGTTACATTCTACAAGATATTCTAGTGTCCTCCCCCCAAAATTACATTTTTTTGCCTAAAAGTTCTCTTTTTTGGAATTGTTTTCTTTATTTACAATAAAAATAACCCTTTATTGACATATTTGGTATATCGGCAAGAAGTTGAGGTGTGAGGTAAGAAGACTTTTTAGTGTTTCTAAAGTAAAACCAAGGATATAAAACATGCTCATTCCTGGCCTTCATCTCTTCCTTTAACCTCAGTTTGGGGACTGGAAATAGTGGCATTCTAGGGGGCTTAGGATGGAAGAACCAGGCAGCTGAGAGAAAGGAAGCATGTGCTAAGGGAGGAAAGAGAGAAGGTGGGGTGGTTTTGGCTCAAGTCACTCCAGTTCCTGTTTCCACTCTATTCTTATCCCTCCATAGCACAGCCATCAAAAGACGAAAGTCCTAAGTTATAACACAGTGTAATAAACCAGACACACATGGGAAGACAAAAAAAAAAAAATTTGAAAAAATTCCTCAACACTATAGAAGCATCAAAGAAGGTGGTTGCTGAAAAAGCTAAGACCTGATCAAACGTCTGTGTTACTTTTTATATTTAATAAACAGCATCACAATGAATAACTGAAATAAATTGGTAACACTTTAATTCTGGAATTAAATGGGCCTGGGGACACAATTTTCAGCTATTATTCCAACAGTGGAGGTACATTGGGCTGATAGAGGGTTGTTGTTGTCGTTGTTGTTTTGTTTTTTCCCAGACCCCCTTTGGCTATGAGGCGGTAATCTGGGACACGGCTAACCAGGGTTGGAGGTACATTAACTGGTGACTTAACTTAGTGAACTCAGCCAACCCTAAGGAAACAAAATGCACGGACTTGGTCTCACCCAAATCGTGCTCCGTCAACGACCACCCAACTCCTCTGTGGTCCTGTGGCTGTGGATCTATCATCTACAGGACTGGGCAGCACAGCTGTGGGAATAAGACCCAGTAGCCAAGTGGTTAACTGCAGTTGGGAAAGCACAAGAATGCTCTATGCCTTCTTTTTTTAAAAGCTAGCCCGAGTGCAGCTGTAATTCTTGAACAGCCTGTTCTGAACCACATGGCCTTCCAGCCTCCCACTCTCCCCACGACGCTTCATGCTCAGCTGGTTCTCAACAGCTTTCCCGAAGCAACTCCTAAGCATACTAAACTTGGGATTTTTAAACACCAAGTCACACTTTTCTCTCTCTAATGGGATAATTTAGCCTTCTGACTTTCACAGCAGATGCATTCAAGACTCAGTGATGTCATTTAATTACAGACTCTGAAGAAATCTGAAAGCATCATGATAACTAGCCTGTGCTGTCAGCTCCTGATGGAGTTCCAACAAGGTGACACACGGGAAGAATGGGCTCCAAGGAGGACAAGAGGCCTGACTCCAGCCCTGAATACTGATGTCCAGGGACTCCATGCATTGCCTTGTTACATGGAGGCAAAATTCAGAAAGGTGAACCGAGGGTCCACACTGGAAGGCAAACGAATGGCCTGGCCAATATACCTGCTGGATAATTATGAAGGTGATTTTCTCAATTAACGTGATCAAATCAAGATATCAAAGGTACATTTTTCTGTCCTCTCAACGGTCTCCTGAAGTCCTGACTGCTAGAGTTCAGTGACTGCTGTGCAATCACTAGCAATTACTAGCAATTCCACCTGGCCTCTGCCTGGCGAGAGAGATGACGATGGAGAAGAAAGAGGAGCAAAGACAAGCTGATGCATTAACCAATGAAAAAGTACTTTAAGAAAAAACTTCAGTGGCATGGTTACTGGTAGAATTAACATATTTATTCACAATATCATCATAAAAAATGAAAGGATGGTTAAAATGGAAGTTAAAAAACGAGCAGTTCCTATTCTTTAAGAGCATAAGGATGGGGGTGTGATGAGTGTATTACATGCACAAGTTGTCCAAAGAAAGCAAACCAAGCCACATCAAAAATAAACATGCGCTTTGTCTACTGCATAAAGCTTTCTCTTCATATCGTTGTCGAGAGGACTGAGTAATTAAATTGTATAAAAGAGCTGGCAAATCTGAAAACATCACAGTCCCAAATCTGTACCACCGCCTGCTACTGAGAACGTGTGTCTCATATATCGCAAGTACAGGAAGAACTAAGCTATCTTTGTAAGTTTGTCTACACCTTCTTCCCTTCTACATAATCTACAGTTTTTACAAGTACCTACAAGCAATGATCCCACATACCAAGTCTCCACACAGTCCACTGAATGTGCACTTCATCACACGACTCAAATGTAATGGAGCATTATGACGGGTGAGTGATTTGGCATGGCGAATGGGATGAACCGTCTAGCCCTCTGCCATTGGAATCGTATGAAAGTCACTGTTCATACAAGCACTATCACTAATAGGACGATGACCAGGCCCATGCCTGCTCTCATGATGTCACACACAGCAGGGTGTCATATGCAAGCATCAAAGTCCACATGGGTATCTAACTGTGATCCGCTCATATCAACCGACCACAGCTGAGCCCTGACCTCTGGATATGTACAGCAAGAGCTGCTCTTGGCAGCCCAGGCAACAACAAAAACTAAGGATGCTACGAAGACAACTTCACACTCTTAAGGCCTACTACTGGGAAGGGGCTGAAGAAAGTGATGTGTTCAAGGGGGCGCAGAGGCTTATATTCACAGAGTGTAAGTTAAAGAAGGTTGGTTCTTCAAAAAGGTCGTGTATCAAATGCTCCTAGACCAGGCATTGTCGGAACTGCTAAAAACATT
Organism: Tarsius wallacei; assembly: GCA_963574415.1. Classification (NCBI taxonomy): domain Eukaryota; kingdom Metazoa; phylum Chordata; class Mammalia; order Primates; family Tarsiidae; genus Tarsius; species Tarsius wallacei. The sequence continues at coordinate 9,453 of CAUYQG010240681.1, read as the reverse complement.
TATGACTAACCTTCAAAATACTCCCATGAGATGAACATTATCCCCATTTTAGAGAGGAGGCACAGTGAAATTAAGTAACTTGTCCAAAGTCACCAGGCAAATAAATGGCACAGCTGGGATTCAAACCCTAGTCTGTCTTGGCATCTGGGTCCTTCCACTCTGCCACCCTCCTTTCCAGCTGCCTGTGCTGGTGACTGTAATCTGCCTGTTGGCTGTCTTAAAGTCAGACGGCAGGTCTGCAGAGACCCGCTTTGTCTTTCTGGACCCTCCACACGACATCACTGGCTCCTCTCTCACATGCGCTGCAGCCTCAGTGCTATGCACTCAGATCCTGGGACCAGTTCATTCAAGGTGACTGCCATTCCTGGCATTCACTTAACCAGATCTTATCTAGGGAGTGTTCCAGGGGACCCTTTACCATGAGACTTGCCCCAGGCTCCGCTTCTGCTATGGATGATGCTGTGGAGAAGGCAGCGCCCTTTGGATGATTTATCTGTCCTTATTTGAAACGTGTCCTTTGACAGCTCTCAGCCTGCCTGATCTGAGCTTCACCTATGCAAGCAGATTACTGCAGAGGAGACGACCTGTCTGGTGAAATCAACATGCAGGGAGCATCAGGTAATTTCTAATTGAATTTTGTATCACTTTGATTAACGTGAATGCCCTCGAGGCTCTAAGGATGGGTGCATGTGTGTGATTTGAAATAATACAACAACTTCATAAAACCAAGGAGGGATATTTGCTTATTTGTAAGCCTAGAAGCCCAAGTATCCAGCTGGTCTGGATCCCAGAATGACTGCATGCCCTCAGAGGTTACATTTATTTTCGTAAACCTAGTTAAGTATAAATATAACATTTCCTAATGTAGTGTTTTGACAAATAACTACTAATGTCTGGATTGATAGCTTCCTCTGAGTTAAGGAAGCTAACATGGTTTTGACAAAAGTTTAAAAGGTACTAGCTTCAGACATACCACAACCCAAGCCATGACAACACTTGGCATCCTTTGATACTGACCTCACTTGGTTGTCTCTGTCTCCCAAAATAACTCACATACGCTAGGACTAGGAAGAAATTATTCTAAATATTAGAAGCCACATGATCAGACTTAGAAACACTTGACTCTGGCACAACAAAAGCTTTTTGTGTTGTCACTCACTAAGTGGAAGGTCTGGAAGGAAGCATTGCTTGTTTTGCAGCTGGTGAAACTAAAGATACCTTGGATATTGTGTTCAAAGACGTAAAGCTGGAAGCCAAGGACACACTGGGAGGCGAGGAGGAGCTGCACCTCTTCAGTGATCATGGTGAGTCGGCACTGAGCCCAGGGGAGTCTCAGGGGTGAAGGAGGCCCACCGCATGGAGATACAGAGAGCTGTCCCATGAGCTTCTGGCACATGGGTACCTGGGCTTCTGGGCTGCAACCCTTCTGGAATTACTGACCTAACACTGACAGATCAATGAATTTTAGAATTATGAAGGAGCTCTGCATCGCCATTTCAATTCTCATATTCTGCATACAGAGAAATAAACCCAGAAAGACTAAGTGGCATCCTCAAGGAAACACAGCCAGGGAGGTAAATCCCAAACTCAGGTATATCACCTCCTGGCTCTTCAACGGGCCTTCAATGTCACCATGGTATAGACATGCCATCTCTAGACTTTAAAGCCTACAGAAAACCATTTTATTTTTACAGTGAATCCAGGAACTGATCTTGGACTTAAGGCCACCCTGGGCACCAACAGGTGAGCCAGATAGCCCAGAACACCCTTCCAAAGCCTTCTGTCTCCAACAGCCTTCCTCACAGACTGTTATTTTTAGTTCAGCTGCTAGAGGGTTTTGCATTTTGATATGTTATGTGTCTCTTACACAGGAGGTATAGTACCCAGAGCTGGCGTTGCCATTAGGAACCTGAGTGCTAGGGAAAACGAGACAGTGGTTTCAGCTCCTGCTGGCTTATGCCAGGACCTCAAGCTTCCAAAGACTAATACAAGCTCATCTGCCCAGTTCTGGGATGTCACAGCAGAATCACCATGAGCACAGCATTGAATAGGAGCTGTCTTTAGAGGGTCAAATACTTAGCGTTCCTGAAGGCAAAAATTCACAGGTCTTAGTTTAACAATACCAACGTGCTGACAGAGTATGGCGGGTATCCTTCCAGTAATCTGCATCAAAGCTCCCTTCCAGGAATCTATATGGGAGCAGGGTTGACTGCCAGACAGCAGGTGCCACGTCCTTGGGTCCTCATGGTGTCCCAACAGGCCACACCTCCCAGATAGCTACCAGCCAGTGGCCAAGCATAGCAGGCACACCTGACTTGGGCCCCTCCTGCCCAGTGAGGGTTTCTCCACAACACCACAATGCTCCAAGACAAAAAGACATCTCTCCCAGGACTCATTTGTACAAATAATGATCCTGGTAGACTACTGGTGAATCTGGGAGTGGTTAAATGCAAAAAGAGGCTGTCTCTATCAATATAAAAAGGCAGGTTTTTAAAACATGTGCAAGAAGCCTGTTTAATGACAAGCCCTTGACAGCAGTTTTTGAGCTCCCAGATCCAACACATCTCTGAAGCTGCTAATATTATTAATGCTTCCCATTTCTAGATCTACAGAAACAAACAAACAGCCTCACAATGACTTGGTAATGCTGTCAAATAAGATGCTAAAAGACTTTTTCTTTGATTCTTAAAAAGCAATTATAGTAAGAAATTTATTTCAAATATGAAGAAGTGAAGAGTTTTTTGGAAAGCATATTAGCTATGAATCTGAGGCATTTAGGGCACTGCTTGATGACTAGGAATAAAAGTATAGCTAGTTGTAAAAAACTGTTAGCAACCATTAGTTCTATGACCATATGACTTGTCAAGCAAAATTCCTGCAGCATCTAAATCCTGCCTTCCCAACATCCAAGAACACACTGCCCTGTTCTCCATCAAACCATCAGGATAAATCCTCTGCCCAAAATATCAAGAAATCAAAAGACAGTCGCATTCTTATACACCAACAACAAACAGGCAGAGAACCAAATAACAAGTAAAATCCCACTCACAACAGCAATAGAAAAAAGGAAATATCCCAGCACCCTCCTAACCAGAGAGGTGAAAAGCCTTTACAATAAAAACTACAAAACACTGCTCAAAGAAATCAAAGATGACACGAAGAAATGGAAAAATATTCCATGCTCATGGATTAGAAGAATCAACATTGTTAAAATATCCATCTTACCCAAGGCAATCTACAGATTTAATGCAATACACATTAAATTACCAGCAGCATTCTTCTCTGACTGGAAACAACAATACAGAAATTCATATGGAGACATAAACGACCATGAATCGCCAAATCAATCCCCAGAAAAAGAAACAAAGTGGGAGGTATAACACTATCCAAACTTTAAACTTTATTATAAGGCTATAATAATCAAAACAGCTTGGTATTGGTACAAGAACAGGCATGTGGACCAATGGAACAGGATAGAGATTCCGGAAGTAAAACTTCCATTTCTTACCCAACTCATCTTTGATAAAGCCTCCACCAACAAACACCAGGGAGAGGAGAACCTATTCAGGAAATGGTGCTGGGAAAACTGGCTGACTACATGCAGAAGATTAAAACAAGATCCCTACCTATCACCATACATAAAAATCAACTCTAAATGGATCAAAGACCTAAACATAAAACCCCAAACTACAAGAACCATAGACACCCTTATAGAAATTGGAACTGGCAATCAATTCCTGATCAAACAAATGCCCATGCTGTAAGAGATAAGATAGACAAGTGTGACCTTATCAAACTGAAAAGCTTCTGCAAAGCAAAAGAAACCATCAAGAGAGTGGGCAGAGAGTCCAAAGAATGGGAAGAAAATAATTTCCAACTGTATATCTGGCAAAGGCCTAATATCTAGGATCTACAAGGAACTCAAATGTGCTGAAAAGAAAAAAACAAACAGCCCCATTAAAAAGTGGGCAAAATATATGAATAGATACTTCTCAAAAGAAGACATACGAGCAGTCAACAGATACATGAATAAATATTTGCTCAGTTTCACTAATCATCAAAGAAATGTAAATTAAAACCACACTGAGATACCACCTCCAGTCAGGATGGCCATCATCAATAACTCAAAAAACAACAGATACTGGAGAAGATATGGAGAAAAGGGAACACTTCTACACTGTTGGTGGGAGTGTCAACTAGTACAGCCTCTGTGGAAAACAGTGTGGAGATTTCTAAAAGACCTGAAAATTGACCTGCCATACAATCCAGCGATTCCCATTCTGGGAATATACTCAGAGGAACTCAAGTCACTCTATGAAAAAGATACCTGCACATGCATGCTTATTGCAGCATTATTCACAATAGCAAAAACATGGAACCAACCATGCTGCCCATCAAAAGTGAACTGGATAAAAAAAATATGGCACATATACACGATGGAATATTATGCAGCCATAAAAAAAAGACAAAATTATGAGCTTCGCAGTAACTCAGAGGGACTTAGAGTATACGATACTGAGTGATCTGTCACAGAAACAAAGAACTGAGTACCACATGTTCTCACTCATAAGCAGGCCCTGAACAATTATCATAATACTATAAGGAAGGGATTGGTAGTAGTGGGAAACTGCCAGAGGAGGGGGGCATGCCTCATCAACAAGGGTATCTGCATAATGAACATTTGTATACCTAACCCTGAACTGGACCTCACATCTTTAAAATAAAAATTAAAAAAAAAACAAATCATTAACTAAAATTTCCCAAATGGTCCAAAGCCTAACTGAGTTAAGAAAAGTTTCAAGGAACGAAGTTTTTAAGGCATATGAATTGTTGCTTCTCTTTTTTCCCTAAGTGTTTGCTTTTTATAGTACCATAAATCCACACTTCTCACCTAGCACTGCAGCAAAAATAAGAGTTGGTAGTATTGAGAAGTCATTGGGGAAAAAAAAAACAACCCTCATTTTTATAGACAGGGCATTAAATGCATAGTATTTAAGCCTCTCACTTATACATTGAAGATGGCAAGTAGATATAAATTTTACAGTATCTGAAAGCAAAACCCTGTGGCATACCAAAACAAAATTACCTTCCTGATATAACTCTGCAATGGCAATTTAAACTCCAAAGGTGATTTGCATCCAAGGTACTCACTGATGTATGAATTATACTCACAGAGATGAGTCCACAGAATCTGTTTGATTGCTTCATCATCCCTCCGTTATATCAAATCTTCCAAGGCAGCAAGAAAGATCATAAGCGTGTTTGAGGATGGCTTGTTTGAAGATACAGAGGCCAAATCTTATCATATCTATTAAAGAATGGAGCCTGACCAGGAAATCTTAATTAACACTCTAACAATTTACTTAAAAGTCTGTGATGGAGCCCATGTGAGGCTAAACCAGAAGAGAAATGCTATCAACATTTAGTAGAATTAAAACAAAAATGATACAACAGAGGCCGCGTGATGGACTGGAAGGGGATCAGATGAGGCCATGACTGCCTGGGAGTAGTTTCTGCTGTGCCACAGGATGAAGAGGAGAGCAGCTCTCAGCGCTGGCTAGACGGTAGCTTTCTGAGTGGATGACGGTGGGGAGATAGTCAGTGGTCACAACCTTCTGACTCCCTTTGTACTGAAGAAATAGTGAATTTTTTTTTGTTTTTTTTTTTTGAGTCAGGGTCTCTCACTGTCACCCAGGCTGGAGCGCAGTGGCACAACCACGGCTCACAGCAGCCTTGATCTCCTGGGCTCAGATGATCCTTCTGCCTCAGCTTCCCGAGTAGCTGGGACTACTGGCACGAACCACCACACTTGGCTAATTTTTTGATTTTTGTTGACATGAGGTGTCGCTATGTTGCCCAGGCCGGTCTCAAACTCCTGGGTTTAAGTAATCCTCCCACCTCGGTCTCCCAAAGTGCTGGGATTACAAGCGTGAGCCACTGCACCTGGCCAGGAGAAATCTTAAATGAGACAACATCTCAGATCAACTCTTGCTTAAGTTAACAAGGGATCCAGGATGAACTTGGTTTAAGTTTTTCTTTTCTCACTAATTGCCCTCTCCTCCCAGATCAGCATCAAGAGATGAAGTAGGACAGACAGCAACTTGGGCCAAAACTCATAATACCCTGGACCTTTTAATTGTATTAATCACAGTACAGTCCTGGCTAACATGTAAATATTCTTGGCAGAATCATCAATCAAGCATACTTTTATAAACCTTTCCAAGATACTTTCTTTAAAAATAGAAGATACAGTAGAGAGTGAGCATTACTAGACATCTAGACTGCAAATAGCACACAGATGCAGAGATGGCATAACTCCAGGGAGAACAGAACATCACCAGGGGAAGGCTCGGCACACCACAAACTTAACGACTCATGATGACAGTCACACAGACAATATATATGTATGCATCCTACATATGGGTTTTACTGTCTTTCTTTCCTTCCTTCCTTTTCTTTTTTTGGAGTTGGAGTCTTACTCTGTTGCCCAGGTTGGAGTACAATGGTATGCTCACGGCCACCTCAGTGTCGACCTGCTGGGCTCAGGCGATCCTTCTGCTTCAGCTTTCCAAGTAGCCAGAACTACAGGCACACGCTACCACGCCTGGCTAATTTTTTGATTTATTGTAGAGATGAGGTCATCATGTTGCCTAGGTTGGTCTCGAACCCGTGGGCTCAGGCAATCCTCTTGCCTCGGCCTCCCAAAGCCCACCACGCCTGGCTATACTGGGCTTTTATAAGAACGTCACATGTATTAATGAGCTTAATTCTGACAGCCATCTTGTAAAAGGTAGTACTATTATTATTCTCCCCATATACCAGATGGAAACTGAAGTGCAGCGAGGTTTAGCAACTTGTTTAACATCACAAAGCTAATACATGACGGGGCTAGGATTTGATCCTAGACAGACTAATTCTGAAGTCTGCATTCCCAACTATACACGCTACTATCTCTCATCTATATTATCCGTACTCTTCCGACTACAATTTCAAACCAGGTCATTCCTGATTCTATTAATAGTTATAACACTGCCTTGTTCTTTAGAATAAATGCACAAATAACGTGAAAGTACTTTTCAGTTCTAGGTAGCAACTTCTCACATGACCCACGGCCCTCTGTAGGAAGTATTTTTCTATACAGTTGGGTCCAAAAGGTAACCCTCAGTTTGTCTGGATGAGACCCAGATACAGAATTCAGTAATAAAGTTTCCTAATAATTTCTTCTGAAAATACCTAATAAAATCAAATTTTATGCTGGGCACAGTGACTCAAGCCTGTGATCCCAGCACTTTGGGGGGCTGAGGTGAGAGAATTGCTTGAGCCCAGGGATTCAAGACCAGCCCGGGCAACTTGGCGAGACCTTGTCCCTACAATAAATGAAAAAATTAGCTGGGTGTAGTAATGCGCACCTGAAGTTCTGGCTACTTGGAAGGATGAGGCAGAAGGATGCCTGAGCCTAGCAGGTTGATGCTGGGGTGGCCGTGAGCATGCCACTGCACTACAGCCTGGGCGATGAAGTGAGACTCTGACTCAAAAAAAAAAAATCAAATTTTATATATATATATATTTTGGTCTCACACACACACACACACACACACACACACATACACTCAACAGTTCAAGCATAGGCCTAGAAGAAAGACCAAAGTATACACAGTCTTCAATCTCAGTAGAAATTCTGATAAATACTATGTTCAAAGATTCTCCTTGAACAAAAATCATTAAACATCCTGGTAAAACTCACCATTTTAAATTTATAATCTTAGCAAACTGAAAGTAAAAATCAATAACAACAAAAGATATTTATAAACTCATGTCTATAAACATAAATTAAGTAATTCTCTTGGCCCTCAAGTGGTCCCATATTTAGAACAAAATTAAAGCTCATGTTCCTTTCTGTTTTCACTTTAGTTACTTTCCAGGAGGCTAAAGAGACCTTCTTGTTACAGGACAGTTTTGTTTCCTATTTTTAATATGGTAGTGAGATAAGTACTCTTAGACACGAAGCAATTAGGGGGACATCAGCAAAGCAGGAAACGAATACATGGTCCATAGCCTTCAATAACAAACAAAGAAAATCACACTTTGTTAAGAAAATCCATTTGAAGACCCAAAGCAATAGGTTTCTGAACCTCATCCAAACTATTTGGCATATGAATGGCTTACTCCGAGCCAAATGTTAGCTCTTGAACATTTGATAACTCTTAAAAAATATGTTGATGATTTAAGAGGCTACAAATCAAGCATGGATTGAACTTTTCATAAATTACATGTGATTGTAAACATTAGAGAGAAGGGTAAGTGGATTATGTCCACATCCACAATGGACCCCATCTATCACGTGCATTCTGTGGTCTGCCACGCCCAAGGACCACCAGTCCTGTCTGGCAGTCCCTTTCTCCACATAAAGGAGTCAGGTTTGGGCGACACGTGCCAAATGTCTGGAACAAGAGACATAATGTTCAATTAACTCCTGAAAGATGACTGAATAAATTAATGTAGAACTCAAAGTGATGTACAGATCATGCCATTTCAGTTAGCAGCATCAGAAGAGGGTGAGTGGCCATAAAAAAGGACACTGCATTGTTGCTTTATTGAGTAACAACACGAAGACACCATTCGTATTCCTAGTACTGAAGGGCGGAATTAGAAAATTGACTGTGATAATCAATAAAGAGACAGTGGGAAAAGAAACTGAACTCTCACTTTCCTCAAGTGGCTAATCTACTTCCTCAAGTGGCTATTTAAAGTCATACAGTTGCAACTTGAAGGCCTACCACCTTTAGCTTTCTAGCCCAGCTGGAAAGAGACAGCTGCCTTATTTTGCTTCGTCTCTTTGATCCAGGAGTGTTTCTTATCTGTTGTAGACTACCCAGGAATGTCCAATGAACCTAAGTCCATTAAGACTATAAAGTGAAAACAGATGTAGTTCCTTCCAGAGACCTGATGATGTGGGTTTGGTTTTCTTCTAGCACCAAGCTTCATTTTATATCTCCTAGAAAACCTTTTCTGAAGCCTCAGGGACACCAAATTTCACTTCTTCTTTTGTAGACAGTAGGACATTTCAAGGGGCCTACAACCATGACTTTCTGCATTGAAAGTGTCACATAGGTCCTACTATCTCCTATGTATTTATGCACATAGGACACACAACAAAAAAGTGAATGAAAGATTTACGGATGCCTCACAGGAGACGTGGACAGAAAAGCATATTCCCTGTATTTTCTAGACACTCTGATGCCTTGACTGTGTCATAGTCCTCCCTATTGTACTAAATCCACAGGAAAACTCAAGTAAGAATATATCCCAAGCCGGGCTCGGTGGCTCAGCCTGTAATCCCGCGCCTTGGGAGGCTGAGGTGAGCGGATTGCCTGAGCCCGCGGGTTCGAGACCCGCCTGGGCAACTTGGTGAGACCTCATCTCTACAATAAATCAAAAAATTAGCCGGGGGTG
>CAUYQG010240680.1:0-13444 GCA_963574415.1 Tarsius wallacei | reverse complement strand
CCAACAGACACATGAAAAAGTGCTCAGCCTCACTCATCATCAGAGAAATGCAAATCCAAACCACATTGAGATACCACCTAACCCCTGTAAGAATGGCCATCATTAATGAAACAAACAACAACAGATGCTGGCGAGGATGTGAAGAAAAAGGAATGCTTCTACACTGCTGGTGGGAATGCAAACTTGTACAACCTCTCTGGAAAACAGTCTGGAGATTTCTGAAAGAACTAGAAATTGACCTTCCATATGACCCAGCAATTCCCTTTTGGGAATATACTTGGAGGAACCCAAATCATTCTACAAAGAAGATACCTGCACAAAGTGGCAGCTCTATTCACAACAGCAAAAACATAGAACCAACCGTGTTGTCCATTGAAGCTGGATTGGATAAAAAAATGTGGTACATATACACAATGGAATATTATGCAGCCATAAAGAAGGACAAACATATGGACTTTGCAGCAACCTGGATGGATTTGGAGTCGATCATACTCAGCGATTTATCACAGAAACAACGAGCAGAGTACCACATGTTTTGCCAGGAAAAAAAAATCATGTTTTTGCTATTGTTATCATTGTTAGGAATAGCTAAGAGGGAACTTCTGAAGTTTTTTCTTTATACAATATCAGTGAATCAAAAACAATATACTACCTACCTGGTGAAATCACAAAAATTTGCAACATCATTAAAGTCTTGTAGGAATGGAGATTACTGTCAGTAGTCCATAGTTAATTGCCCAGTTTAGCTACTGAAAAAGACATTGATTACAGAGAATGACAATAGATTAGTAGGCATTTAATTAAGTAGGGATTCAATATTGCAATTTTGCATAAGATGTTGTACCTTCATTGGAAAAAATCAATATGCCCCTTGGAAAGCATTCATTGATTTGATAAATGCTTTTTCTTTATCCGCAAGAGCAGGAAATAGTATAAGAAGTTTGTTTTCCACGTGACACAGACAGTTAGTACATATTCATTCTCTTGCCATCAGGTTATATCAACTCTCTAGTTTTGTGTTCCAGGACATTCACCAGGGACAAGTAACTATGAGTGCTCAGGACATCACACTGGTCACTATGCTAATGACATCATGTAGATAGAAAACATAGCATTGGGCAAATTTCCTTTCTGTGTTTTGCTTTTCACATTAACCAGAAGTTAATAAGTTAATGATACTAAATATCTCAGAATGTTTTTAGTGGATTAAACAGATTAGCACACGTAGAGCACTTACAATAATGTCTGGCACTTAATAAAGGCGTATTGTTAGAGTTACTGTTTTACTTAGAGGAACAGAACCTCATCCTATGAGGAATAGGGCCTGTAACCCTGCAAAGTTCAGAATTGCAGGGACAGGAAACTTTGTGTTAGGAATCGTTAGGAATGATGATGATTGACTCCTGCTTCTACTGTACCACAATGATGTATTCCTCGTATTGGAGTCACAGCACCATATGACGTTTTCTAAGTCAGTGTATATAGTGCATTCTGAAGGTCGGGATGCCATCCTTACAGAGTACTGCTTTTGAGCTAGTGCTTCTGGTGTGCCTTCAGCTGTTTGTTTCAATACTTGCAGAACACCTTTCTGGTCTAGGCCTCATTCACCCCATGGATGGGCCAGAGCAGATGCTTAGGTATAGAATATGTGGCCATCAGAATCTTAAGAGACCTACAAGAACTGTGCTTTCCCCTTTGTGATAGGGAATTCAGGAGGCAATAAGATTGCAATAATGATTGCCTTTTACCATGATGGGAATGTCTCGGCATGCCCTTGACTGTTGGACTCCCGAAGTCTTTACTGAAATGGCAGGTCTCTGAATCTTCACAGCATTTACCTTCTAGTTTCTGGAGCACAACTGTCTTAATAAGACCATCCTGCTTATCCTGCCAAATCAGCATAATGTTATTGATAAAATGGGTCAATGTGATGTTTTGTAGGATGCCCAGATAGTCCAGATCTCTTCAGACTATAACAGAGAGTGAGAGAGGTAAGAAAACGCTGGCAAAACTGTGAAGGTGTATTGATTTCCTTTCTAAGTGAAGTTTAATGATTTCTAAGTGTCTTTGTTGATTGGGAAAGAAAAATATGTATTAGATAAATCACTAGTTGTAGTCCCATGTACCTGAGGCCATATTCATCTGCTCTTGCAATGATATCACCTCTACCTTGGCAGCTGACCAGCCTCTGCTACTTGAAGTCATCTATAATCATTCCCCCCAGATCCAGTCCCTTCCTGTGGAGGCCAGCCTGACAAATATAATGAACTTAAAATAGACATCACTATGCATCCATTATTTAGATCTTTAAGGGTGCCATTAATCCCTGTCATCTTTTTTGGTATGCAATATGTTCCATTCAATCTCTCAACTTGGGTGGGAATAATTACCACCTAGGCCAAAAACCCACTGTGAGAATTGTTCCATTTTTTAAATAAGTCAATCATAAACATGCACTTGGGAACTTGAGAAAAGACCACTATGGGAATCTACATATCCAGCAGTCCCGCTGGAAGCTGACTTTTATCCAGACCTCCATTTATTACCTGGACCTCATATGCTTATTCTCAAACAGGGAGGCCACGATAGGAGCGAAGGTCATGCCTGTGTGGAAACAGGTGACATATGGGTTATTTTATTTACGGCTCAATTTTTTTGTGAACCTAAAGCTACTCTAAAAATAAAGTTTTTTAATTTCAAAAAAGGAAGTCTGGGGAACCAAAATCTTCAGGGTCATCTTCTTACCCACATATCTTCATTTCATGTGTCAGGATCCCAAACCTCAGTTTGGTATAACACAACTGCTTCAGTTGAACCTTCAAAACTTCTAAATTCTAAGTTTTGTCTTTAGCATTTTCTGTCTTCCAAGAGAGGAAAAAAGGACCTCTTTTAGGCTACAAAGGAGACACGATGGTCTTTACACTTGGATTTCAATTGCTTGATAAATGCCATTAAGTTTTCGTTATGAAAGGCATTGATCTGATGTGACAGCAAGCTAGTTCCCCTGTTCTATGCATTGCTTCCTGGCAGGGCACTCCCTTTCAGAAGATCAGTCTCCCAAGTTTCCACCGTGGAATGTTTAGCAGTTAGGTTGCCTCCTTGTGCCAGGGACCATACTGTGTGGGATGGTGTCCTCATTACCAGAAGGGTGGTCAGTGATCCAGTCCTAAAGCTGCATCTTTATTGGCTGTTTTCTTTGACTACTCTTGGTGTCAGCTGTGTTCTCTGGGAGTCAGACACTGGGCCGGAGATAAAAAAATCCAAAAAAGATTTTGTGAAAGAAAAAGGGAGGACGCAGGAAGAGTTATCAAGTGGAGATGCAACACTGACAAAATCTCTGCCACCCCAGAGGGGAGCTCCAGGACAAGGTCTACCTGTTAGGTTCTGAGTTGGGCAGAAATGGTGAGGGCTCTGTAATTTACTCTTGTTCAGTCATCACCTGAGACATCCTGCAGAGATTATTACCTTGGGTCAAAATCTGTCAACTGACCACACCTCAAGTGGACTCTTATTAAAAGGGATCTGAAAGACTGAGTTCTACTTCTGCCACGCAATATTTACAACTAATTCAGGTAGTTAAATATAATGATGAAGTTGATCTGCAGTTTCTGATAATGGAGACAGAACATTTCTTCCCCAGTAGAAAAATATTTGCGTACATAATTTTCTACTTTGCCTTTTTAAAACTTAACATCATTCCAAAGAATTTTCCCAGATCTAGAATTCCACAGTAAGCATTACTATAGTTTTATTTATTTATTTATTTATTTATTATTTTTATTTATTTATTTTTTTGAGTCGGAGTCTCACTCCGTCGCCCAGACTGGAGTGCAGTGGCCGCTCCCGGCCGCCGCAGCCTCGACCTGCTGGGCTCCAGCGATCCTTCCGCCTCAGCCTTCCGAGTAGCCGGAATTACAGGCGCGCGCTACCACGCCCGGCTGATTTTCTGATTTTATTGTAGAGATGAGGTCTTGCTTGCCCAGGTGGGTCTTGAACCTGTGGGCTCAGGCAATCCACTCACCTCAGCCTCCCAAAGGCGCGGGATTACAGGCTGAGCCACTGAGCCTGGCTAGTTTTAAATGACTGTATCATATTGTATCTAGTGCCTTAAAAATATTTTAAACATGATTTGAATGGGAATTTTAAAAATGAGTCTTCTGGTAGATAGGCTTTCAGGGATATATTAAGTAAAAAATACATTTTTAGAAATACAAATGCCTTTCCTTTCTTTTGAGAAAAGGGACCAAAAACATGGGGTTAAAAATCACTTATAATACAGTCTCACAGCCCCTGTGAGACTTTAGCATTCACATTGACCTTTCAGTCTGAATACAGAAAAAAAAAAAAATAGAAGACTTTATCATGGGTTTAGCCTGTGGAGTTATTTTTAGATATACAGCGTCATGACCTAAACTTAATAAAAATCAAACACAAAGAGATGAAAGTGGGAACTTTCTTACAGAAATTCCTTTAGGGCTATATCCTGCCTTCATTCTACGTGAAGAATTCCCACAAAAATCAATAGAAGATTAAAATAAATATCAATGGCAGGATACAGTCCAAATTATGAACAAAAAGCCTTAAACTCGACAGGTTGTTTTTCAGACGATTGGAATTTGGGGCAGTATTTTCAAGAGGGAAAACCAACATGTTGGCTGTAGATAAGTTAGTGCACAGCATTCTGTATTGCAGGGCCTTATCTACAGGAGTTTTGTCCACCTTTGTTTTAAGACATTGATTTCTACCATTTGGAAGAGAAGGTTCCAGAACAAGTTTCATAATTTTCCATTTGTGGGTCCGGCTTCCACTCTGCCTTTACTCTGCCTTTATTTTAACTATAAGCAATATACAAAGTGAAAGTGATTTATTTCCAGCACTCCTTGTATAGCCACATTATTTTAAAAAATTATTAAGAAATAAACTGCAATAACATCACAAATGAAGGATTCAAAGATTTGAGCCCCATTGCTTACAAAATGTTACAACTGGTAGAAATGTATACATAATGTTCAGGCTGACAAACTTGTCATTTAGAATCCTTAAGTAGAGCTTTGCATAAAAGTCAAACTTTGTATTTATTAACTTTGCTTCTACAACACATTTAAAAGAAATGCGTGGCCTTGGGCACATTAGCTTCTATGAGTCACATTTTCTTTTTTTAGAAAAGCTGGTAACAATGCCTGTCTATGAAATGGGGAGGAGATTTAAGAAGGAGCAGCGTAACCAAGTAGGGTTTACTTTCCTAGCAGAACTGGAAGTCAGAAGCTGGGCAGCCAGGGGCAGTGGTTCAGCACTTCAGTGATGACAGGGCCAGCTGCCTGGCAAGTTTTTTCTCCTTTCCTTATCACTGCCAGAGTTCTTCCACAGATTCAGGTACCATGTCTTTGTTCAAGGCTGGTGACAGGGTAGAAAAATCAACTTCCAGACACTCCCTTGCATCTATTCATATATGTTCTCTGTCTAGAACTGCACCAAAGGACCAATCCTGGAGGCTAGGTAATAGAGTGGAACATTTTTGGCAAAAGTTATTTCTTTTCATTGTTTAAAGGTACTTATCAAAATGGCTATAATATTTGGATAAAGACAGTCATAGCGCAGAAGGCCACTCACCTCTGTGTGGTCAATAACCACGCTTGCTTTGTGTATGCCTATAAATCCACCATGGGAGCACCCCTGTTATGTGGCAGAGAATGTGGCCAAGCAATCTGAGCAGCTGAATTACTAATATTCATTTCAAAGATGCTGTCCGATTCAATTCACATGAAGTAAGTGCCTATTGGGTTTAAACTATATGCAAGGAGCTATGAGAAATGTGACAATGATTATGACTATGACAATGATTCTAACAATGCCCAGACATTTAGGGGATTATATCTGTTGGACAGGTAAAAATGAATATAACCAACTGTAGCACTAGGTCATATGTATTAGAAGCATGATTAGAAATTTAAATAAAATATTCCACAAATATAAAGCAATTGCCGCTAAAGAATAACAGGGAGGAAATCTAAGAGGAAGAGATCCACTCCCACCATGGTAAAAGATTAAAGTGACAGTGCAAATACTTCACAAGGTCATTCACATTTGTTTGGGATTAAGAGAAAAGAATAGTGAATGAATCTTCTGGAAGCAATGGCAAGAGTGGTGGGTTTTGATTATTTAACAATTGAAAGGAAAGTGAATAAAAAAGATTTCTTTTATGAAATTAATGGATTCCTATATGAAAATAAGAGAAATACTGAAATTAAAATAAGATGTTTAGTCTACAGGGAAAAAATAGTAATTGATTTAAATGGAAGCAAATATAAATTTTTTTCTCCCAGGGGACCCAAAATCTTGAATGGTAAAAATAATAAGTACTCATAGAAAAATGGTAGTGCCTCTGACTAACTGTAAATGTGGAACACAGATTGAATTTATCAAGGAAGCTATTCAGAGAACTCCAAAATAAGTCCATATGCTTCCAAATTTACTTTAGGTTGAATATGGTCTGATCAAAAAAAATTTCCCATACTATGTGGCATGAACACCTCAATCTAAAGCATGTTAGTATTGCTACATATCGTTTATTTTAATACTAGTTTCAACAAATGTTTTAAGGTGATCGAGAAATGAAAATCTGTATGAGATTAAAACTAGCCCAAAGAATGTAACAGTAGATGAAATGCCAGGAAGAGTTCAGTGTGCATGTTTGAACTTGTAGAGAGAATAACTGTGTTCAATGGATATTAAACTGAGAAAAAAATTCCATTTCAATATGGCCAATATATGACTCTATTAGTTTATAACACCTCTTGTTCAGTGTCTATGCCAGATGATTTTTCTAAAGAAGTACAAGTTCTAACAATTAAGTTTGTGGACTCATCCTGGAAAAAGTGCTACATATCTTATTTCTGAATATTGCTATGGTCACCTTTGAAGTATTCCCTTTGGAAAGCTGTGCACCAGCACCAGTGTCTAATCACCAAAGCAATTTTGGAAATCTTTTTCTGGAATGGCCATCAGAGCTGTCGCCGGTTGTTACCCTTGGTGTCCTGAAAGTCATCAAAATATCTTCTTTTCAATATTTCCTTTACCTTTGGGTCAAGACAAAAGTCATTGGAGCCCAGATCAGGTGAGTAGGGAGGGTGTTCCAATACAGTTATTTGTTTACTGGCTGAAAACTCCCTCACAGGGCTGTGTGAGCTGGTGCATTGTTGTGATGCACGAGCTCCTTTGGGACCATTTTTGCACACACCTTTCTCATTTCAAGATTTTCAGTCAAGATTTTCCAGTTTCTCTACTGATGTTTATTCGGCTTGCTATGCTTCTCACAGTCAGCCAACGATTTTCACAAACAATTTGACAAATTTTTGCAATGTTTTCATCAGTCCTGCTAATTACTGGTTGTCTTGACTTCTCTTCATTTCTCTCCCCTCAGAAGAACGTTTAATTCAATTTTACACTGTTGTTTTTTTCATGGTGTCATCCCCATAAACTTGGACTAACATGTCCCTGATTTCACTCGCACTCTTGTCAAGAAATTTAGTGTTTGTTCGTTGCTCTAATTCAAACTCCCACATTCTCGCGATAAGAGCTCTAATGCCATTCCAGAAAAAGAGCTCCAAAATCGCTTTGATGTGTGTATTAGACTCTGATGCCAGTGCACAGATTCTGAAGGGGTGTACTTCTAAGGTGACTGTAGTGATATTCAGCAATGAGGCATGTAGCACTTTTTGTAATATGAGAGGTATGTAGCACTTTTTGTAGGATTCATTAACTTAATTGTCAGACCCCGTAATATTTTTTTTCTAATTCTGGTATTGTTTCCCCTTCACCCCTTCTCCCTACAAATGTTTCCCTCTTTTTATTAAGGTGGGCATTGCTCACTCACCTGCTGTGTCACCTTAGCTAGGGATCCAGGGAAGATCGTGTAGAAAAAATGTTTCTAATTCTTCAAGATTTTCTTACACAACTTCCAGCAAGTTACTCACACAATTTGTGTTAGAAAACATAAGAATCAAGCTCTAGTATTCAATTCAATAATTTCCTAGGTAATATTCCTGAGAAATATTTATAAAAGCTTTCCTTAGAAATAGGAGTGGAAAGGTACTTGCTATTTTTTGAAGCAGTGGTTGTTATCACCGGGCAGTTCCAATCGCTAGAAATTGCCTGCTAATATCTGTTTCCATCTACTAGTAGTCACCCTTTCGTAAGGGATCTACCATTTGCTGGAGACAGTAAAAGGCACTGAGTATACTAATGTATGCAAAACAAACATAGTTCTTGCCTTCGCAGAGCTTATAACTTAGAGGAAGAGAAAGGTGCTAAAGAAAACATTCAGGAGAATCAGTGTATCCCAGATGTCAACTGGGGCTCCATGTCCCCTGAGATGTACAAAGCTGCAATGTTATTCTATTCCCCGAGGTGGTACTCAGAATCTTCCTCTGTATGTGTTGTGAAGTAAATCCCCGTTTGTACCTACATGATTTCAAATAACAAGCAATAAAGTTTTGTTTGTTCCTAAAGTTGTGCTCCTGCTTTTCCCCCTACTCTTGTATTCTGCAGCAAATGATGCCGATGGGGCAGACCACACCTTCCCTCAATTCTCACTTCTAGAAAAACAGAACTTATGCCACCATATTTTAGAAGGATTTTGAAGAAGTTAAAGAAAGGCAAGGAAGAATGTTACACTGCATCTTGGAAAACTACTACAAATGAAACATCAGATTTAGAGTATCGTTTTACCACTTTTAACTTGCCTAAAGTTTCAGAGAGAACTGGGGCAGGTCTGGGATGGTCTTGAACTTTCCTCACTCACAGACTATTCTGTTTGTAGGAGTATATGCATGCACACAGTGTATAGTTGTTGTTTGTTATCATTAAAATGTCATATGAAAGCATGTCCATATGAAAGTGGATTTGTTTCATATATACATTTGAAGAATAATTTTAAAATGTCAAAATCTCATTTTAAAATAACATGTTTACAAACATCTCCATGCAGTTATCTCAGTATTTGCTTCATACTTTTTGTGCTAGGCTAAATAGCAGCCTATGAGTTCAGAGTTTTTTTGTATGTTTCTTGAGTTTTGGAACTTTTATAATGGGTGTGGCCAATCTATGAAAACTTTCACTAAAATTTTGTCTTGTGTTATTTGGTACACAGGTAATATTAATTCAAACTCTTCACTCAAGTGGTTATTCATTTATAGGTAGGAGTTTTCATGGGAGACTTTTATATTTTGTTCTGTTTTATTTTTACTTCACCAGCATCAAAGGTCTAATTGGGATGACTGTTTATGGTTTTATTTTCTCTGTTTCAGCCACTAAAGTTCTCTTTTGGAGCAGCCTATGATTGTGTAGGGATTTTTACCCAGTCTCACGTCCTCCCATATCACAACATCATGTCTTGTTCCTTACTCAGAAGGCCTTAGATGTGCCTTCTTAAATACCAGGTAATGACAGACACTCCCAGAGAAAACACATCTTCATGCTAACTTACTTTTGCAGAGTTTTTGCTTACTTGTCTTACCTCTGTATGTTTCTTCTCTATAATTCCTTTGGTTTTGCTATCATCTCAGTCATGCTTTAAAAATGATCTTAAAAAGCTTTTATATGAATGATCATTTTATGTTAATATGTTCTGTGCTAGGTTGGTCACCATATGGCTCTCCATTTTTTAAGATATTGAATTAACAGATATCCTATTAAATTCCTTTTGGTCACTGTTACTGGTCTTTTTCAATGACCCGTCATACGTGAGGTCTTAGGCTTCTCTCAACATCTTTGAGTTTCCTCCATATCCTCTGTCTTTTTTCCTTCCCACCATCTCTTGGTTGCCAAACAAAATTCATTTTCTTGACTCCTGAAGAACCGTGGTTCCATCTTCTTTAAAGATTACTTTCAGCCATGCCCTTAGGATCACCAAATGGCTTAAGTCTTTCCCTACACTCACCAAATCAAAACAAACCACTTTCTAATATAACGCTAGAACCATTTGTTAAAATATTAAAATTTGACCTTCCCTACCCATATACGAGGGGGAAACCCCTAAATGAAATTAATTTATAAAAATTGTGTATTTATTCTTACATGTTTAAACTTCAGTTACCTTCAAAGCATTTTGTTTGATGCAATACATCTATCAAGATGCTTTTTCCACTACTCAAAACAGTTTTTGAACTCATTGATTTTGATGCCTTGTAGTGCTTCTGCCATTATTTTTTGTTTGTTTATTTCGCCTCTTCCATAGCAGTAAAATGTTTCCCTTTGAGGACTTCTTTCATACAGGGAAACAAACAAAAACAAAAGTCGTTTGGGGCGAGATTGGGTGAATAGGGAAGGTGGAACATGGGGGGCATGCCGTTTCTAGTTAAAAACTGAACAGTTAGCATGCGTGAGGCCAGGTTTTTTGAATAAATCATTCATCATGAAATGAGCAAATGCATTGACAGAATCTCAAAAAAAAAAAAAATGCAGCCTCTCACAACAATGTTGGCTGGTACAGTAGTGCTGATGGGTTCCTAGAATTGGTACCTAGCAAGAGAAGCCTGGACTACAAGGAGCCCACCCACCAAAAGATAATTCTGGACTTTTTTTTTTGTTCCTTATGGTATGACACATGATTATAAATAGTCACACATTCTCTGAGAGAAAGTAATAGATCTTGATGACAGAAAATAGCAAGTGTGCACCATTTGGTTTGGTAGCTCACAGAAAACCTCTTTGAACCAGTAACTTATTCTGAATCTTCTGGACAATATAGAATTAATCTTTTGAATATTAGAAATTCAAGTATCTTACATCAGTTTCTCATGATTTTATTCTTTTTCTCTCTGGAAGAGCTTCAGCTTTTGTTAACCATTCTACTCACACTTTGCTAATCAGATACTTTACTCTCATGGCCACCTAAACTGGAAATACCCTACTTTTTTACATCCAGACTGAGAAGAAATTTTGTTTTTTTGCGTAATATATTCAGACTGAGAAAAGTAGATTATTGCTTCCTTTGATCTACAAATTCTATTTTTTATGGATATAGCCCAAAGATGTATTTTACTTTATGCTGATTTATAAAGAGTTTGTAGTCAATTATTCATAAGTAAGTTTTCTAGCAATTTATTTTGTAAAACTAAAGTCTATAAATCATCATTAATATTCATAATTATATTTGGTTAAATATAACATGTGAATTATTCCTTTCAGAGCTGTGATATCTAAAAATTAAAAATTAAACATATTTTGATATTTATATGAACTACAAATAGACTGATATAAACCTGAAAACCAAGACAGTTTGTATAATGTTTATAGCTAAATGTGATCAACTCTATCTCCTTTTATTCCCAGCCATCATAATGACTTGGATGCAACGATAATATATTTGAAAATTAACTTTATTTTTATAGCTATATAGTCACATAGCATCTACAACACTTATTTTGTAGCCAGTATTCAGTTCTTGGATACGAGGACACAGTACACTTGAGGGCTTTAGGAGGTAATTATTAGGTCATGAGAGTGTAGCCTCGTGAGTGAGATTATCACCTTTATAAATGAAACCTCAGAGAGTTCTCTAGTCATCATTTCTGCTGTGTGAGTACATAACACAAGTCAGCAGTCTACAACCTGGTAAAGAACTCTTACCAGAACCCAAACATGCAGTCACTCTGATCACAGACTACCAGCATCCAGAACTATTAGAAATATTTTTTTGTTTTTGTAATAAGCCAGCCAGTTAATGGAATTTTGTTATAGCAGCTGGAATAGTCTAAGACATTGTATGTATCTTGTTTTCCATAATTTCAGTGTAATACATTTTTCCCATAAATATAAATGATTGGTTTGGTATGACTTGCTTTATGAACTGCATGTGGTCTCTTAGTGATCATTCTTTAATTACTAATACTTTGTAATCATTAAAAACAAGTTTGTGGGCTAGGCACGGTGGCTCAGCCTGTAATCCCAGCACTTTGGGAGGCCGAGGCAAGAGGATTGCCTGAGTCTGGGGGCTCGAGACCAGCCCGGGCAACTTGGTGAGACCCTGTCTCTACAATACAAAACAAAACAAAACAAGTTCGTATATTCAGAAAACACAAGAAACTCAAATGACTCAACAGCACAAACAAACAATAAAAAAATAAGGCAATCTAGTTTTAAAAACGGAGAAATGATCTGAACAGACATTTCACACAATAAGGCATATACATACATAAAAATGCTCAACTAACCAGCCATCAGAAAAATGAAAATCAAAACCGTAATGAGGTACCATCTAACATCAGTTAGGATGGCTACAATTTAAAAAGACTGCTGGTGAGGGTGCAGGCAGTAGAGAATTCATACACCGTTGGTGAGAATGAAACTAGTATAACTGCTATGGAGACAGCTATGGAAGTTCTCAAAAAACTACAAATACAACAGCCATATGATTCGGCAATTCCACTATCCAGTATTCATTCCCTTCAAAAGGAAATCAGTAGATTGAAAATAATATATCTATCCCCATATTTATTGCAGTACCATTCGCAATAGCCAAGGTATGGAATCAACCTAGGTATCCAACGACAGATGAATGTATAAAGAAAAACGTGCTGTAGATACACATTCGAATAGTATTCATACACACACACACACACACACACACACACACGCACACACACAGAATGAAATCCTGTCATTTACAGCAAGATGGATGGAAATGAAGGACATGTTAAGGGAAATAAGCCGGGAAGAGAAAATTAAACATTGCATGTTCTCACTCATATGCGGAAGCTAAAGAAAGGTGGTTGATCTCATAGAAGTAAAAAGTAGCACAGAGGCTACTATAGGATGGGGAGGGGTGGGGGGGGTTAAGAATAAATTGTTAGCCGGGCTCAGTGGCTCAGCCTGTAATCCCGCACCTTTGGGAGGCTGAGGTGAGTGGATTGCCTGAGCCTGCGGGTTGGAGACCCACCTGGGCAACTTGGCGAGACCTCATCACTACAATAAATAAAAAATTAGCTGGGCGTGGTAGCACACGCCTGTATTTCCAGCTACTTGGAAGGCTGAGGCGGAAGGATCGCGGGAGCCCAGCAGGTCGAGGCTGCGGTGGCCGGGAGCGGACACTGCACTCCAGTCTGGGCGACAGAGTGAGACTCCAACTCAAAAAAAAAAAAAAAACTAGATAGGATATATGAGGTCTAGGATTCTATAGCAATGTAGGATGGCCATACCTCACAATAATATATTAAACAGCTTCAAACAGCTAGAAGGAGAATATTGAATGTTCCTAACACAAAGTTATGATATATGCTTGAAGTGATGGATATACAAATTACTCTGTGATCACTATACACTGTATTTCAACATCACTGTGTACCCCCAGATATGTACAATCATGTGTCAATTTGTAAATTTAAAAATAAAGAAAATAAAAAGAAAAAATGTCCTTTTTATTTAAATTTTCAAATTCATGAGCACA
>CAUYQG010240676.1:0-28905 GCA_963574415.1 Tarsius wallacei | reverse complement strand
CCCTGCAATAAGTACCTGCACTTGAGAGAAAGCCCAGCATCTGACGGAAGGCCCCTGCATCTAAGAAACAATTCTTTACATGAGCGAGAACCCCTGGACATGAGCAAGACCCTCCCACCTGCCAAGGAGCTCCTGCACCTGAGGGAGAGCCTCAACCCTGATGAAGAACTCTTGCACATACAGTAATGAAAAAACAAAACAAAAACAAAAAAACAAGCTTTGCACCTGAAAAAGAGTCTCTGCACCTGGGGCAAAACTCCTGCACCTGGCAGAGAGTCTACCACATGAGATAGCATCCTGCACCTGAAATAAGTTCCTGAACCTGAAGGAAACCCCGACATCTGAGGAAAAGCACTTGCACCTAAGAAAACATTCTTTAGATGAGTGAGAACCCTTAGAAGTGAGCAAGTCTCTCGCATGTGACTATGAGCTCCTGCACCTGAAGGAGTACCCCAACCCTGATGAATATCTCTAGCACATATAGAAAAAAACAAACATGATTTGCACCTTTTGAAGAGTCTGCATCTGACACAAAGCTCCTGCACCTGATGTAGAGCCCAGCATATGAGATAGAGCCCTGCACCTGAAATAAGTCCTGTACCTGAGGGGAAGCCCAGCACCAGGATGAAAAACTCCTGAACCCAAAAAATTCTTCAGATAAGTGATAACCCTTGGATGTGAGCGAGTCCCTCACACCTGACAAAGAGCTCCTGCATGTGAGGGAGAACCCCACTCCTGGTGAAGAACTCCTGCACATATAGAAAAAAATAAAAAACAAGCTTTGTGCCAGAGGAAGAGTCCTATATTTAGCAATAATTCATCATATATTTCCAAATAACTAGAAAATAAGAATTTAAGTGTTCCCAACACACAAAATTGATAAATGTTTGAATTGATGCATATCCCAATTATCCTGACTTGATCATTGTGCACAATATGCATGTATCAAAATATAACATGTATTTTTCAAAATATACACAATTATTATGTATTAATAAAAAGAGAGGAATCAAATGTATCTTAACAAAACTACAAAAGACATATAAATGGTCTAAAGAACAAAGAGAAAGTGCTCAGCATAATTACATTTAAGAAAGTGCAAAATTAAGCTACAATGAGATACTATCATATACACTATAAAGTCTAAACGTAAAACAAAATTAAGCAAAACAATCAGAAAACCAAAAACCATCAAATATTGGTGAGGATATGGTAAAGAAGTTCTTATTAATATATTCCTGTTTTAAATGTTTCTTATCAAACAAAAACAGCTCTATGACAAAATATTTTCACTCCTCGATATCTACTCAACAGAAATGTAAATATATACCTAAAAAATCATATACCTGAATTTTCATAAAAGTTATATTTATATTAAACAAAAACTGCAAACAAGCTAAATGTCTACCCAAGGATTAATTGATTAACAAACCGATCATATTTATATAATGGGGCACTACTATGGGATGACAAGGGATAAACTACTGGCTCATGTAAAGCAGCTGGTCCCAACATTTTTGGCATCAAGGACCATTTTCATGGAAGACATTTTTTCCACAAACTGTGGGATGAGGATGGTTTCAGGATGGTTCAAGCATATTACATTTACTGTGCACTTGGTTTCTATTATATTACATGATAATATATAATTAAATAATCGTACATCTCACCATAAGGGAGACCCTCTGGACGTGAGCAAGTCCAGTGGGAGCCCTGAGCTTGGTTTCCTTCAACTAGATGGTCCCATCTGGGAGTGACAGGAGACAGTGACACCTGAAGTGTGTTGCTTTTGTACAATCTACTCCTTAATCTTATTTTGATTGCTGTCACTGCAGAAAACCCTGCTTCACAAAAATAGAATGCTAGAAATGAAAACAGGCGATTTAGTGCCTTTGTGGCAATCTCAGGATATTCCACTTTGACTTTAATCCAGAACATGTGGTGATTTAAAGTTGTCTCAGACATACTTTTAAGGCCACTGTCATTTGCAATCAATATCAAGCAGGTGATCCTCTTCTAGTGCGAACAAATTTGATTAACTTAGCTTATTCATAAACAGATTGTGGATCCACTCCTTTCCAGTTTGGGGGAAGGAAGTAATGCCTTAAACTTTTGAAAGCTGAAGTGGGTAATCACCCATCAGTGGGGAGAAAGAAGGCCCTGGCTCTGTCTCCTTTAAAATCCCTGCTAATGTTTGAAATATGTCAAAATCCCACTGTTCACTCATTGCCCCATAATTCCAGTTTGACTTTGAAATGTAGCCACATCATCTGACAACTTGAACACAGATATCATTCTCCCTTGAAGTGACAGATGGAGTTCATTGAGCAAGTTGAATATGTCACACAAGTAATCAAGTTTTCCAACCTGTTCTGTGTCACTGAAATGTGGTGTCAGTGGTAACTATTTTTCCAAAATAAATCTCTGGAGTGACTCTCATAACTCAGAAACTCTGGCCAGTGATCTACCAGGTAGATTCTATTTTTAGAAAGTCATCTAATTCTCTGCTCTGTTAATGGTTTCTTTGGCATTGCAGAAGTTTGTCAGTTTGATGAGGGCCCACTTGTCTGTCTTATCTCTTATGGCATGGGCACTTGGGGCTTTGATCAGGACTTGGTTGCCTGTTCCAATTTCCATAAAGGTGTCTCCTGAACATTCTAAGGTTCTTATAGTTTGAGGTTTTACGTTTAGGTCTTTGATCCATTCAGAGTTGATTTTTGTGTATGGGGATAGGTAGGGGTCTTGTTTTAATTTTCTGTATGTGGTCAGCCAGTTTTCCCAGCACCATTTACTGCATAGGTTCTCCTCTCCCCAGTCATTGGTGGTAGAGGCTTTGTCGAAGATGAGTTAGTTGAGAAATTGAGGTTTTGCTTCTGGAATCTCTATCCTGTTCTATTGGTCTGTATGCCTGTGCTTGTAGCAGTACTAGACTGTTTTGATTATTGTAACTTTATAGTATCTTCCTAACCAGAGATGTAAAAGACCTTTACAATGAAAACTACAAATCACTGCTCAAAGAAAGCAATGATGACACGAACAAGTGGAAACATGTTCCAAGCTCATGGAATGGAAAAACCAACATTGTTAAGATGTCCACTTTACCTAAGGCAATCTACAGATTTAATTTTATACCCATCAAATTACCAGCAACATTCTTCTCAGACCTAGATAAAACATACAGGTTCATATGGAAACATAAATGACCAAGAATATCCAAAACAATCCTCAGCCAAAAAAACCAAAGCAAGAGTTATCACACTCTCAGGCATTAAAAGATACTATAAAGTTACAATAATCAAAACAGCCTGGTATTGGTACAAGAACAGGCATATAGACCAATGGAATAGAATTGAGATTCCAGAAGCAAAACATCAATTTCTCAACCAACTCATCTTCGACAAAGCCTCCACCACCCACTACTGGGGAAAGGAGAACCTATTCAGTAAATGGTGCTTGGAAAATTGGCTGACCACATGCAGAAGATTCAAACAGGACTCTATCTATCCCTATACACAAAAATTAACTCTAAATGGATCACAGGCCTAAATTTAAAACCTCAAACTGTAAGAATCTTAGAAAATGCATGAGACACTCTTACAGAAGTTGGAACTGGCAACCAATTCCTGATCAAAACCTGAAGTGCCCAGGCCACAACGGACAAGTGACAAGTGGGACCTCATTAAACTGACAAGCTTCTGCAAAGCCAAGGAAACATCAAGAGAGCAGGGAGACAGCCCATAGACTGGGAAAAAATATTTGCCAACTCCATGTCTGACAAAAGCCTAACATCAAGGATCTACAAGAAACTCAAATGTTTTGAAAAGAAAAAAACAAACAGCCCCATTACAAAGGGGTTCAAAAGATATGAATAGACACTTCTCAAAAGAAGACATACGAGCAGCCAACAGATACATGAAAAAATGTTCAGCCTCACTAGTCATCAAGGAGACGCAAATTAAAATACACTGAGATACCACCTAACTCCAGTCAGAATGGCCATCATCAATAACTCAAAAAATATCAGGTGCTAGAGAGGATGTGGTGAAAATGGAACACTTCTACACTGTTGGTGGGAGTGTAAACTAGTACAATCTTTGTGTAAATCAGTGTGGCGATTCCTAAAAGTTCTAAAAATCAACCTTCCATATTACCCCACAATCCCCCTACTGGGAATATACCTGGAATACCCAGGTCACTGTATAAAAAAGATACCTGCACACGTATGTTTATCACAGCATTGTTCACAATAACAAGAATATGGAACCAACGGTGCTGCCAATCACAATAGGACTGTATAAAAAAAAGTGGTAAATATACACAATGGAATATTACACAGTCATAAAGAACAACAAAAACATGAACTTCGCAGCAACCTGGATGGAATTAGAGTTTATAATACTGAGTGATCTCTCAGAGAAACAAAGAGCTGAGTATCACATGTTCTCACTCACAAGTGGACCTTGAAAAACTACCCTGTAACTGTAGGAAAGGGACGGAAAGTAGTGGGAAACTGCAGAGTGGGGGGTGGGGTGGGGAGCTGGGATTGACAGTAGTCGATATCTACCTGTGGAATGGGGGACACACCTTATCAATAAGGGTACCTGCACAATGAACATTTGTATAGCAAATCCTGAATTGTACTCCACAATTTTAAAATAAAAATTAAAAGAGGAAAAAAAAGAAAGAAAATTCCATGGCCTTCTAGAAACAAACTGTCCCCTTGGTGGTGAGCGGAGTGTTGGGAGATCTAACTGTGGTACTTTCCCACCCTGCTCCACCTTCCTTGGTTTTGACATCCTACAGGGGGCACAGAGCATGCTTCCCTTGACACTTCCCACTTCACCGGGAAGATGAGACCCAAGAGGCTGGAGTGGTCTGAAGGGAACAGATGACCATCTCTAGGGTCAGTCCTTTCCTCAGGAGAGCTCAGCACTCCTCTATGTTGTCCTCTCACTGGCTGGGTTGTGTTGAGGATTAATGGCCCTCTGCAAGACTCTGATGGATCCGTACTCAGCTTGCTTTATTAGGGCCTGCTGCTTGTGAAAGTTAATTCTACACTCAGAACGTGGTAAAAGAAGCTCTGCTCTGGGGCTCAGAGTTCAGGTGACCTCTTGTGTAGACATCAGGGTTGTCCTGAAAGTCTGACTCTGGCCCCATTCTTGTAAACCAGAAACATGGGCATGGGAAGCAAATTAATATTATTTAGGTTCTTCATTTGTCATCATGTTTGAAGGTCTAGGAGGTAATCCTGAACTCTTTCTGGGTCATGGGCTCCACTGAAAAATTTAAAACTGCACAGATCTGTAACACAGTACACTGTTTTGGGGATGAATGTTGCAGTTTTCCCCAGCTTATTAACCATCCCCCTTGGAAAGTTCATGAATTCCCCTTCCTCCACCAATGAGACATTTTGGAGACTATCCCTTTGTTTATTTACTCATCTACCTGTCCCCCCAATTTATTTAACAACAACAACTATATATATATATATATATATATATATATATATAGAGAGAGAGAGAGAGAGAGAGAGAGAGAGAGAGAGAGAGAGAGAGAGAGTCAGAGTCTCACTCTGTCAGTCAGGCTGGAGTGGCACACTCACGGCCACCACAACCTTGACTTGCTGGGCTCAGGTGATCCTTCCACTTTAGCCTTCTAAGTAGCTGGAACTGCAGTCATGTGCCACCATGCCTGGCTAATTTTTCTTGATTTTATTTTCAAGATGAGGTCTCAACAAGTTGCCCAGGCTGGTCTTGAACCCTTGGGCTCAGGCAATCCTCTTGCCTTTTCCTACCAAAGTGTTTGGATTACAGGCACGAACCACCGTGCCTAGACTAATTTATTGAGCACCTACTATGTGCCAGGGAAAGCATTTTTCTTGTGCCAAGTTTTAATCCTGCCCTAAAAAGAAAGAGAATGAACATCTTTTGAGGAAATAGTAATCAAACGTACTCAGGCATTTGCTTACTCTTTTCTTCTTTTCCAGGTAAAGGCAGAGAGTGAAGGATGAGGAAATATATTCATTAGAATTTTTATTCCTTCAATCTGTCAAGTATTTGGGTACATAAAAGGAGAAATAGACAGGGATGAGAGTTCATTCTGATGCCAAGAGACATCTTTGGATATGTTAAGTATCTTCTTTCTAACAAAGCAATAGCTGCTTATTACGATCTAAATTCTATGTCTCCAAATCCCACCAGCCCACAAGAATGTTAGCGTAACCCCCAGCAGGCCTGGGGCCTGGCAGGAGGCCCATCTTCCTTCTCCAATTGGACCCACAGGTCAAAGGAAATCAAGTACTGGTAACAATCCTTCCAGCCTCTAGCTTTTCAAAGCAAAGAGTCCTGACTACTTGGAACCTCTTTCTTTGTAAGTCAAATCTGTCACTTCTCTAGGGTACCCTCCCTCATCCTACATCCCCCATATATAACCTCAACTTTCAGAACTTGAGCAAGACTGGGGGCTTCAGGCTGAAAGTGAAAGTCTGAGACAGGATTGCTGGATAAGTAATTGCATGGGGCGTGCTAATTCTGGGCTGGATGGAGTACCTTAGACCAATATGATCACAGCAAAGAAATCCTACCAAATATTTAAGGACAATATGATACCAACTCTACAAACTCTTTCAGAAAATCAAAGAGGAGGACACACTTTCCAACTCATTCTATGAGGTAAGTGTTACCCTGATATCAAACCAAAGAAAGATATTCAGCAAAAGAAAATGATGGGCCTGTGCAGTGGCTCATGCCTGTAATCTCAACATGTTGAAAGACCAAGGTGGGAGGATTGCTTGAGCCCAGGAGTTTGAGACCAGCCTGGGAAATGCAGTGAAATCTTGTCTCTGTTTAAAAAAAAATAGCTGGGCACGGTGGCACTTATTTGTAGTCCTGGCTACTTCAGAGGCTGAAGAAGAAAAAATGGCCTGAGTCCAGGAAGTTGAAGGTACAGTGAGCTGTGATCATGCCACTGCCCTCTAGCTGGGGTGACAGAGTGAGACTCCAACTCAAAAATAAAAACAAAAAAACCCAAAAAACTCATTTCCATTGACTTTAGGATAAAAATATCACATACTTAGGGACCGTGTTAGTTTCCTATGTCTGCTATAGCAAATTGCCACAAACTTAATGACTTACAACAAACAAGACACATTTTGTGCCTTCTGGTTCTAGAGGTTAGAAGTTAAAAATGTGTCTCAATGGGCTAAAAATGAACGTTGGCAGGGCTGTGTTTCTTCTAGAGGCTCTAGGAGGTTATCTATTCCATTCCATTCCAGTTTATAGAGGCTGCCCAATTTCTTAGCTCACAGCCCAGCATCCCTCTGATGCCTGGTTCAAGTCACATCTCCTTATCTCTGACTGACCTTTTGCCTTCCTCTTCTGTGGCCCCTTATGATTGCATTGAACCCACATAAGTAGTCCAGGATAACCACCCCATTTCAAGAGCCTTCATCACTCTGCCAAGTCCCTTTTGTCATGTAATGTGACATAATTACAGATTTTGATAATCAAATTGTGGGTATCTTTGGGGACATTATTCTTCCTATCACAGGGGCAAATCTGACAACAGATGTAAAAGACTTATACACGGAAAACTATAAATCACTGCTGAGAGAAATTCTAAATCACTTAAATAAATGGAGAGCTATATCATAATGGTGGATTGAAAAATTCAGTATTGTTAAAATGTCAATTCTTTCCAAATTGATCTATAGATCAACTCAATCCTAATAAAAATTCCAGGAATATTCACATAGTAATCCATAAATTGACTCTTATTTGGAAATTGTGGAAATGCAAAATATCTAGAGAAGCTAAAACAACTTTGAAAAAAAATGGAGATTTTCACTATTTATTATATATAAAGCAACAAAAGTCTAAAATATGGTATTTAAATAAATAGACATAAATGCCAGTAGAAAAGAATAGCAAATCCAGAAATTGGCATATATAGTCATATTGCTATATACATAATCAATTAACTTTCTTTTTAAAAAAAAAAACATTTTTAATTATAAAATTGTGGGGTACAGTTAAGGGTTAGGTATACAAATGTGCATCATTCAGGCATCCTTGTGAGAAAGCAATTCAGTGTAGAAAAGATAGTATTTTCAACAGATGGTGATCGAACAACTGGATATTTAAATGGGAAAAAAGGAAACACCCATTTTGTATACTGTATAGAACATTAAAATGGATCACAGATCTATGTGTAAAATCTATAATTATAAAATTTCTAAGTCAAAAGTGGTGGCTTATTCCTGTAATCCCAGGGCTTTGGGAGGCTGAGACAGAAGGATTGCTTGAGGCTAAGAGTTTGAGAACACCCTGGGCAACATAGTGAGACCCCATCTCTACAAAAAATAAAGTCCGAGCTCCTCAGGAGGTCAAGGTGGAAGCATCTCTTGAATCAGGAGGTGGAGACTACAGTGAACTATGATCATGTCACTGCACTCCAGCCTGGGTAACAGAGCAAGACCCTGTCTCTAACACAAAATAAAACCAAAACCAAAAAACTTCTAGAAAAAAATAACTTTTGCAGTTTTGGTGTTGGCAAAAATTTCTTAACCATGACACCAAAATCATGATACATAAAACTAAAACACTGATAATCTGAAGTTAAAATTTAAGAACTTCTGCTCTTCAAGAGACACTGTTAAGAGAATGACAAGGTAAGCTGTGGGTTGGAAAAAAGTATTTTCAATTGTACATTTGATGAAATATTTGTATCTTTAATACATAAATCATTATTAAATCTCAATAATAATGAAAAAGACAACCTAATTTAAAAATAAGCAAATATTTTAATAGACATTTCACCAAAGAAGATGTGTGGATGACAAATAAGCACATGAAGAAATGCTCGACATCACTAGTTATTAGCAAAATGCAAATTAGGACAAGAATTTTGTATCACTGCCCGGACTCACTGATGAAATGTTGGTGAGAATTGAAAGAACTAGAACACTCATACAGTACTGGTGAAATGTAAACTGTTCCAACTGCTTTGAAAAGCAGTGTGACAGTTTCTTAAATAGTTAAACACAGCTACCTATGAGTCAGCTGTTTCACTCCTAGGTGTATACCCATGATAAATGAAAGCATACGTTTCTAAAAGAGTATGTGGAATGTTTATAGTAATTGTCAATAACTGCATACAAATCCAATTTCTATCAACAGGTAGCATATTCATACAATGAAGTACTACTTCGCTATAAGAATGAATGAACTATTGAAACATGCAACAGCATGGATACATTTTTAAATGGTTATGGTGAGTGAAAGAAGTCAGATGAAAAAGAGTGCAAAGTGTATAATCCATTTATACAAAATTCTAGAAAATGTGAATTCATTTATATGGCAGGCTTTATTCTTATTTCTGATCTTTTGTATGCAATGTTTTTTATCCTACCCCTAGAAACCTACAGCATCTTCAGTATTCTAAAATTTGCCAATGATGCACTCAGGTGTGGTTCTAATTTTGTCCTTGTGCAATATTCTCCATAAGTCCTTTCAATGCAGAACTTTCATCCTTCTGTTCTAGGAAATGCACTTCATTGACTGTGTTAGGTGATTTCCTCCATGGCTTTGTTTGTCCTCTCTTTCTGAAACTCATATTGTTTTGAAGTTGGACCTTCCTGGCCATTTCTAATAGCTTTTCTTTCTGTTTTTGTTTTCTTTTGTTTTTCCTCCAGTTCGTAAGAGATTTCCTCAGCTTTATCTTTCATTTTTTCAGTTCTATTTTTAGAGTCAAGAGCTCTTATTTTGTTTTGTTTTCAAAGTGTTCCATTTTTCATTTACAAATAGTTCTCTGTTCCTGTTTTGTGAATACAATATCTTCTCTTAACTTGCTGATGCTGTTAATAATAGCTTACATTTTTTCTCCTTGTGTAGTCTCTGTTTCTCCCAACTTGCTTTTCTGTTTGTTTTGTTCTTTGTATTCCAAATTAGAGGTTTTAATCTGATATGCCTGGCAACCCTTGACCATATGCTCATGATTAAAGTTGAGTAATAAAATGCTGACTGAATGCTCATTACACCTGTATGTGACTTGCCTATGATTGACTTCACTGTTGACTGATCTGCTTGAGCAAGCTCCTTGCAAAACTCCAGATGTTAGGATTTTTTGGTCCTAGATTTTGGACTCATCATATTTCCAGCATAGAGATCTTCTAATCTCCTGCTTGAAGGTGTAGGTCTCCTCTCAATGTTCTGGAAGTGAAGACAGAGAAAAGAGCCTGCAGGGAGGATGTCTCAGCATCATGCATGTTTCTATTCACTTTAGGTCCTGTGCCTGGCATCCCTCACCACACAGACTCTCAGTTGACCTTCCAGGGTAAAGGAAGGAGAATAGCTGAGATGTATAGAGTAGGGCATGGGATTTGGGGGATTTAAAAACATTTTAAATGAACTTTTAACATATCCTTCAGTTTTTAGCCCCATCTTTCTTTCTTCTTCCAGATGCTGCCATTGTTACCAATTTGGAGCCTATTGAAGGATATGGGGTATATTTCCTTTTGGCACATTTGAGTTCCTTGTAGATCATAGATGTTAGGCCTTTGTCAGATATAGAGTTGGCAAATACTTTTCCCCATTCCGTAGGGTCTCCCCACTCTCCTGATGGTTTCTTTTGCTTTGCGGAAGCTTTTCAGTCTAATGGGTCCCACTTGTCTATCTTATCTTTTATGGCATTTGCTTTTGGAGAGTTGATCAAGACTTGGTTGCCTACTCCAATTTCCATAAGACTGTTTCATACATTTTTTAAAAATTAGGATTCTTATGGTTGGTAGTTTTATATTTAGATCTTTGATCCATTTAGAGTTAATTTTTGTGTATGATGATAGATAGGAACCTTGTTTTGTCTTCTGCATGTATCGAGTCAGTTTTCCCAGCACAATTTACTGAATAAGTTCTCCTCTCCTCAATGGTTGTTGATGGAGGTTTTGTTGAAGATGAGTTGGTTCAGGATATGAGGCTTTGCTTATGGAATCTCTGTCCTGTTCCATTGTTTTTATTCCTGTTCTGGTACCAATACCAGACTGTTTTGATTATTGTATCTTTATAATAGAGTTTGAAGTCTGGAAGTGTGATACCTCCCACTTTGTTTCTTTTGGTAATGATTGTTTTGGCTATTCATGGTCTTTTATGTTTCCATATGAATTTCTGTAGTGTCATTTCCTGGTCTGAGAAGAATGATGTTGGTAATTTAATAGGCGTTGCATTAAATTTGTAGATTGCCTTTGGTAGGATGGACATCTTAACAATGTTAATTCTTCCAATCCATGAGCATGGCATATTTTTCCATTTTTTGTGTGTCTTCTTGAATTCCTTTGAGCAGTATTTTGTAGTTTTCATTGCAAAGGTCTTTCACTTCTCTGGTTAGGAGGATGCCAGGTACTTCATTTTTTTGTGGCTATTGTGAATGGGATTGTGCTTTTTATTTGGGTTTCTGTCTGTTTATTATTGGTGTATAGGAATGTGACTGTCTCTTGAACATTGACTTTATACCCTGAGACTTTGCAAAAGTCCTTTATCTGTGCAAGGAGGTTTTTGACAGATTGTCTTGGGTTTTTGAGGAATATAATTATATCAACAAAGAGGGATAACTTAACTTACTCTTTTAATTTGGATACCCCTGACCTCATTCTCTTGTCTAATTGCTCTAGCTAGGACTTACAACACAATGTTGAACAAGAGGGGTGAGAGTGGGCAGCCTTGTCTTGTTCCAGTTTTCAGGGGGAATGTTTCCAGTTTCTGTCTATGTAGCAATATGCTAGCTGTGGGCTTATCATAGATGGCACTTACTGTTTTGAGGTATGTTTTATTTATGCCTAGTTGTTTAAGGGCTTTTTTAATCAAGAAGGGATGCTGGATTTTATCAAAAGCTTTTCCTGCATCTAAAATGGGCAAAATATATGAATGGATACTTCTCAGAAGAATACATACGAGCAGCCAACAGATACATGAAAAAATGCTCAGCCTCATTGATCATCAAAGGAATGCAAATTAAAACCACACTGAAATACCACTTAACTCTAGTCAGAATGGCCATCATCAATAACTCAAAAAACAACAGATGCTGGAGAGGATGTGGGGAAAAGGGAAAACTTTTATATTGTTGATAGGAATGTAAACTAGTACATCCTTTGTGGAAAGCAGTGTGGTGATTTCTAAAAAATCAGAAAATCAACCTTCCATACAACCCAGCAATCACTCTTTTGGGAATATACCCAGAGAAACTCTAATCACTCCATAATAAAGATACCTGTACACACATGTTTATTGCAGCATTATTCACAATAGCAAAAACATGGAACCAACCATGCTGCCCATTGAAAGTGGACTGGATAAAGAAAATGTGTTACATTTACACAATAGAATATTATGCAGCCATAAAGAAAAATGAAATTCTGAACTTTGCAGCAACCTGGATGGAATTCGAGTCTATAATATTCAGTGATTTAGCACAGAAACGAAGATCTGAGTACCACATGTACTCACTCATAGGTGGACCTTTAACATTTATAATAATATCACAAGAAAGGGATTGGCAGTAGTGGGACACTGCCAGGGGAGGAGGGTACATAACATCAATAAGGGTACCCACACTTTACCACATATGTACTCAACCCTCATTTGTACCCCATATTTTAAAAACAAAATAACTTTAAAAAAAGAAAAAAAGTGCAATGAGAAATTATGATCATCATCTGTTGGAAAATATGAATTAGTGGACACTAATGTCAACCGATCAAGGAAAGATTCTTTGAAGATGTAGTAATTGAGATAAAACTGAAATAATATGACTGAATTAGAAAGTTCTACTTAAAAAACAAAGTTATGTGTTGTAAATTCAGTTCTTCTTGCCTTTTGTCCTGGTGGGTTTAGGGTTCAGATCTTTTGGATTTGCTGAGTTACTGACTATCCATTCATATGCTTTCCAGCTTCCAAAATTTTGTGGCTGTTTCCTCCTCTCCCATTTTTTTCCTTTTGTCTTTTAGTGTTTATGCTCTTAAAGAGTACATAAATGTAATATGAGTATTTGGCTTGCTGTCTTATTTTTAAAATGTCTGTACTCACTTCTGAATGCTTGTTTCTGAGGTGTGAAGACAGTTCTTGATTGTGATTCACAAGAGGAAAGAAGGGGAAGGCAGGAAGAGAGGTAAGGGGTGATAAAGTGGGCGGAGGGTCCTGGAATCCACAGGAGAGAGTGGTTTGCAGGCAGTGGAGGTTAGCCCAGTGGGCCGTGGAACTGCCTTGGAGGAATGGCAAGGAGAACTGAGGATCCTCAGAGTTCTGACACAGCTCTCCTGGGGGGCACCAAGCATGCCCAGAGAAGCTGGACTGCTTCCGTGAAGCAGGGTCTCACACACCACTGTGATAGGCTGAGAAGTGGGATGAAGTTACCAGAATCTCTTCTATCCCAGGCCTTCACAACCTTGGAGTGGCCCAAGAAGAGAGAGGTGATCCTCCTTCTTCACAACAGTTTTCTCTGGAGAGGACAGTCCTGCATGCTTCAACCACCTGTCATCCAACTTTGAGAGTCTTCTTGCCACCCTGGCTGCTCTCCTCTGGTCACCACATGAAAAGAATGGCATGAAATGCAGCCCACTAACTTTGGATTCAGCCCCTCAATTGCCTGGTGTGCTGTGCATGTGCCCAGCTGGTGCCCTTGATGTACCTGCTTGGATCTCAAAGCCTTTCCCAGGCTCAGGAACCCCCATTGCATTAGTGGCTGATGCAATTCCATATGCTTGCCTGCTTCAACCTTAGAGGGTGGAAAATCTAGACACCTGCTCTCCCAGCTTCCTAGCAACTCAGGCTGACTTGCTGCTGCCTTCTCACTCACTTTCTTTGGATGTGCTGTATGTTCCTGGACCTGCAATGGCCATTGTGACTGTGAGGAGGAGGTTAAGGATTTGAGTCACTTAACACATGTCAGGGGCTATTTCTCTTCACATTCATTGTGAATTTAAGAAAATAAACTCCTACTTTTTAAAGGCACTAGTAGTTGCGTTTTCTGTTACTTGCAGCTAAACATTCCTAATGGAAACACTGCATTTTAAATGTGGGTTGCAAACAGCGATCCCTGGGTGACCATGCCTTTTCCTCAGAATGAAAGGTACTTTTTCTTTCAGGCCCTGGAGGATGCTCTTGATTGGTGTTGTTCCTGTGTCAGGTCACTTCCACACCTTCCTGGGAACCCTGGGTCTGTCCCAGTAAGGACTGCATAAACATATTTGATCCCTGTTTCCAAGGAGTGACCTGGGTGAGCAGGCTAACCTTTCAGTCTCTCAAGGACAAGGCAGGAGGTACCTGGAGCTATACTTACTCACCATCACCTACAGTCAAAGTCTGTGCTTCTAGAAACAAATAAGAGGACCATGTGGTCCAAAATGAGCCCCTCAGGAAGGATCAAGGCAGGCTGGGGGGCAGGAAGTAGAAGTGTGCTCTGCATGATTGGAGGAGACTTGCTGCCTCAACAATCTTTTGGCATTGCCCTTTGTAGCTTGTAGCAGGCTAAGTCTCCTCACACTGGCTGAGATGGAAGTCTGTACCATCATTTCCTGGAGATAATAGACTCCCCAAACTTGTTTGGGGATTTCCAGAGTGACTGAGCGTGAGCCTTGGAGAGGCCCTTGGAGGTTGGGTGGGCTCAAGTCCTGCCTTGGCCACAGTTTTCCTCCTAATAGAGATTCTACAAGCATCACCAGATGCATTAGTGGCTGATGTGACTCTCAGTTCCAATTCCATATGCTTGTCTGCTTCAACCTTAGAGGGTGGAAAATCTAGACACCTGCTCTCCCAGCTGCCTCTGGTCTGCTCCTTTCCCAGTGGACGATCTTGCATCAGAGCAGCCTCCTGGATGGGAGGTGGTCCCAGGGGAGGCTGCTTAGCCTCATGTCTCTGGAAGCTCGTGTTCTCATGCTAAGATCTGTGATTCATGGGAATGTTTATAACCAGTCAGCCTCTGGGACCTCTCTGGGCTATGGCAGACACACATTGGGGTATTCCATAGTGACAGCCTGGCCTGGAACCCATCCCCCAGGTGATGAATGTTTTCCTCTGTGGGGAGACCACAGCCCTGAGAAAGGGGCTGTTTGTATCTCCTTGAGAAGGCATTATGGGGCTTGTCTGAAGAGGATCAAGGAAGAGCCAACAACACCTGGAGTTCAGGACACACACTTGCTACCTTTCTTCAACATGAACAGCTTCCATGGCTTAATCTATTCCATCAGGCAGTGGGTGGGATTAGGTAGGGGTTCTGTGAAGATGACATGCTTGCCGGGGGGTGGGGGGATGTTGTAGGAGAAGAGTTAATGTAGGATTCTCTTTCTGCAGACAGAAGCGTGGTGTTTTACTCAGATGGTATGATTACGGTTCTCCTCTGTGTCTCACAGTGCAGTGGGGGAGAAGGTGGGGCTGGGTGCATTGGGGTTAGGTCACAGTCCTGCCCCTTTCTTAGGAAAGTTGCTTAACTTCACTAATTCCTTTCCTGACACGGTTCACCATTAGAGAAAGGGGAGGTTCCCAGCACAGTGTGGGTGCCATGGACATCTGGTGATGCTTGTAGAATCTCTATTAGGAGAATAACTGTGGTTCAAGAGAACCCAGGAGACACAACAGCTCAATGAGGATGGGAAAACTGATGGCAGTTTGGGACAGGTGAGGAGGATTCCCATGAGTGCAACAGTGGGTAGAGGAGTAGGACTGCCAGGGAAGGTGAGGCACCCAAGGCGGGCTCCAGAGTGGGGCTTGGGGTGTGAAGGGTACTGGGAGATGCGTCTGGAAGGCTGGTAGGAACCAGTTCAACAATGGTGGTTGTTGGTAGTTTGGGGATGAGGTTATTGTATCAAGCCTGGGTGTGATGCTTTGATAATTGGATTATTATCACAAGAACAAATAAACCACATTCACAGGAGGCAAACCAGGCTCCTGTCTGGCTTGGGAGAGGCTCCCAGAAGCCACCGAGTGTCCTCTCAGTAACAACCTGGGCTATTAGGTAAGACTACATGGAAGGGGGTGACCAGAGGCTACGCTGGCTTCTGCTGAGAAGGAGCACAGGGGCCCCCTGTTCTGAAAAAGCTGCCATCTTCATCTTGGGACCACCCTCAGTGATGCTGGGGCTGGGGTCTCTGCCCACAGGGTGAAGTGAGCAGGGAGGTGAAGGCAATCATAAGCACAGTAGTCGCTGGGTAGGCACAGCACCTAGGATGATCATGGAATTTAATTCTTATGCCAATTTACAGTTAAGATATAGCTGCCCAGAGACAGGCTGACTCCTAAGCGTGAATATTGACCGAGCACAGACTGCATACTCAGCCATGCTTTGCATCTCCTGACAGCCCCACCAGCAAACATCATCCTCAGCAGCACTAAGCATCAGGGTAAAAATGAGGGTCAGAGTGGTTGGAGAGGCAGGCAGCCATGACCTCATTACGTGGGACTGGCACTGATAAAGAGTATAGACATGTCCCAGAAGCAGGCCCACTGAAAAGGCAATATAGTGGGAGAGGATGTAGGCAGAGCCCTGCCTGAGGAAACTTTTGTAACACTCTGGGCAGGAGGTGATGAGCAGGAGTTCAGGTCATGACTCTGTACACAGTAAGCATTCAATAAGTGCTTGGTGTCTAATGGTAGGAGATGGGAAGAATTTGAGGGCTGCTGAGATGTCAGTGGCCTTTACTGAGGTGGGGATGCCTGAGGAGGGGCAGGTTTGGGGCTGGAGGTATGACTCATTTTGAACATGTTGAGTTTCATATGCTCATCTTTGTACCCCTGGGGTCATGATTTGGAAAAAAATTGTCAGAGCTGGGCCAACCTTTAGACGTCTCCCCAAGGCCCTGCTTTCAATGCTGGGCACACTGAATCCTGGTGAGAGAAAGAACTCCTGGTTGAGAGCCTACACCTCTGCCCCTTATCACCTGCAGATACATCTCAAATAAAAACAAGTGGCCTTTCCAGGTTTCAGGTGTCTCCTCCCTTTGATCCTTAGGCATTGTGCTGGACACAACATCTGAAGACACCTGTTTTTCTGTGCCCATTTTTCTGACCCTGCTTCCCAAGGAGACAGAATCCTCAGGGGAGCCATAATAGTGGCCCCTCAAATGGCTGCATCATCAGTTCTCCTATGTGCTTTAGAAATAATAGTTGTCCTTGGAAAAAGTATTTTTTGTGGTCACATAAGTTAGGAAATGCTGGACTCTACATCTTAAACAGGGCTCTGTGCTGCAGGATACTTTAGCAGAGCTGAGTCAGTTTCCAGGAAGGTCCTCCTGTGTGCAGAACTTCCCAAGGCTGTTGGATCAAAGAATATCTTGTCTATGGAATATCCATCTCTGTCTCTCAGACCTAATGCTCTGGAGTCATATTTTGGGAAATAATTTTCAGAGCTGGGCTTACCTCTGGGGATCCTGTCCCAGCCCCTCATTTCATTTTGGGAAGGAAAAAGGAATGTCCTGGCAGAGCCAGGAGGGGTTCCCTGGACTTAGAACCTCTAGTACAGGCTTCCTGCTGCCCCCAAATCCTGCTTAGGGACACATGAGCTTCAAATTCCTGGGTCCTCAGAGGGATCAATCTTTCTTTCCAATGTACTCTTCTGGAAAAGGTTTGGGAGGGTGCCTGGAGGCTTGGCTTTGTCCCCATCTGTGTCCAGACCTCTGATGTGGAATTCTGAGAGTGTGCCTTTCCCCATCACCAGTCTCAGAGAAAGTTGTGTCTGAGTATTGAGTTGGACACTGGGTGAAAAGCAACTGTAGCCCCAACATTGCCTGACAGAGCCCCTTGCAGGTGGCTGAGAGGGCAATAGCTCCTGTCTGGGTGGTGATCACAGCAACAAGAGCTCTGTGGGCCCAATGGCAAGGCTCAGTTCTGGCCTCTCTGAGCCTCCTTTTTTGGCCCTTCACACAGAAGTCCCCTCCATGATTCAGCGGGAGCACACCATGAACAGCAGCAGATGCCACAGGCTCCAACAACCAGAATGGCCATGTTGCTAGTCAAGGAGGACTGCACTTGCTGAGATGCTGCTCAGGCTGATAGAGAAAAGCCAGAGTGTCAGGAAACTCTGTTCCAGTCACAGGTTTGTTGTGTGACTCTCCTGGAGGGGCCTCCACCTCACATGCACAAAACGGGTGCTTCTGGATTCTTCTTGAAGACTTTTATGCAGAGCCAACTCAGCAACCAACCTGGTAGTGGCAGAGGGTGGTGTCTTGGTTTGGGGGTTAGAAGGTAAGGCCTGAGGCTTGGGATCAGGGTGGCTGACTGGGAGCTGGGCCCAGGAGGCGGGGACATGGGGTGGGAAAAGTAGAAAAGGAAATGGGGGAAGAGCTAAACCAATGGTAACCTAGGTGGCTGCCAAGGGTCACAGTGCTGGATACCATTAGGGCCTCCTGGGATAGAACAGAGTTGTCCACCTGAAGGACAGGATAATTCACCCACTGGCTTCCATTCCACACTTGCCCCAGGGGTGTAATCCCCACGCTCCTAGATGTTTATGCTTGGCATGGGCAGACACCCAGGTGCCCAGAGACAAACGTGACACTGGTGGGACACCGGTGTTTCCAGGGCTAGTGAATGTGAGGTCACACAAACCCTGCCACCGAGATGCGGCTGAGGCAGAGATGGTCCCAGGGGTGTCTCTAGGGAAGCAGGGTGCCTGTCACATGCCATGTGTTTGTCTCTAGGGCATGGTGAGGCTGGAGAGCCTTGGACTGGAAGAGAAAATGCCATGGGGCAAGTTAACCCTCCTGTCCCAGGGAGTTCTCTGCATGACTTCCTCTATGGTCCCTTCATGATCATCTCATAATTGTTGTGACAACATAGTGTCTCAGAACAGACAGCTGAAAAGGTACAGCGTTTGGTAAATGTGGCCATAGGGGCCAAGCTCCTTCTACCTCCCCACCCAAACAGAAAGCCTGCATAGCTCTAGAACATTCTTAGAAGAAGTTGAGTAATGGTTTGATCATCACCTTCTGAGTTAGGAAGTCTTATCCAGCAACTTGAAAAAGTGTAAGTTAGAAAATCAGCCTGGATGTTTTCCCCACAGAAACTGATTTAGTGATACAATTTTTAAAAATGTGGCCATGAAAACATTTCTCCGAACCTTGAAAATGAGCCCTGCCAAGGCTATCCAAATGGTTCTTAAAATCTGAGCACAGCCCAGGTTAGTGGAAGAATGCTTTACTGCTTGGCTTCTTCAGAATATATGTTTAGGAAGGTTCCTGGCCTCAGGAAGCTATATTGCAGAGAATGTGCATCCTCAGAATCCAATGCATTCCTGCACCTCTCTGTACCTGAGCCAGGAGGGCCTGGGTCTGGGCTTGGGGGAAGAGGGTGTGGCTTTGGTCTCAGGGAAGTGCCTTGAGGCTGAGCTGGAACTTGGGGAGAGACTGGAGCCCACAGCATTTGTGGATCTGTGAACATTATCTATGGATTCTCCCAATGGAAAACTTTCATCTATAGCCTAGGTCTGTAGGGTGACCTGAAGGGGAGTTTGCTCATCTAGAAACAGGCAGAAATTCCTCTCTTTGCTAAGGACTCTGATACCATACGTTGTTTCCAATTTGACATTGGACTTAAAAGAAGGAAATTCTCGGTGGAGAATTAATATGTGAAGCCAACATTCATTGAGTCAAAGTGTCCAAATCACAGTGTCTCTCTCACCAAGGCTGGAGGGCAGGGGTGTCTGTGGGGGGGGGGAAGGAAGTGACCTTGCCTCACCTAAGGTGGGAAGATGAGAAGGACTTCTCCAGGTGATAAGGACTGAAGAACAGATAGGAAAGCATCCCAGGCAAAGGGGAGGTTTGAGCTCACAGGAAGGTGAGGGACAGCCATGGACAGCCTGAGGAGAGGCAGAAGAGCACGTGTGCCCCATTGTCTGCACAGGCTATCATTAGAGGGGGCAGTGATGGGTAGGGTGTGGGCCCAGGGCTGTTCTGATTTGGGCTGGTTGCCATCCTTCTGGGTATGAGGAACAGAGTCAGGTGTGAGACTAGCATGGACATTCTCAGAGTCTATGACCTACAGACCTTTAGCCCTGAGCAGGGACCTGGCAGAGCTGCGTTCATGTCTTTGCTCCCCAATCCTGTTATGTGTCCTTAGTGAGGGTCACAGCCTCTCTGATCCTCAGTTCCACAGTCTGTGGTGTGGAAGGTGATGATGATGACAATGGCTATGGTACTTGCCTCATGGGGACTATTTACAACATATATATATATAAAACAGCATAGTGGAGGAACACCAAAGATTACATCTCATATGAATAAAACATCCAAACTTTTGACACCTGAGAGTGTTATTATTCTGAAATTGTCAAACCAAAA
Organism: Tarsius wallacei; assembly: GCA_963574415.1. Lineage (NCBI taxonomy): Eukaryota > Metazoa > Chordata > Mammalia > Primates > Tarsiidae > Tarsius > Tarsius wallacei. Next base: position 8,588 of record CAUYQG010240676.1, on the reverse strand, counting down.
AAATTACAGTAATAACCATATGCTAACAGGGGGCTTCTGACCAGACACCAGGATCCTGGCTGGGTTTGCATTCCAAAGGCTGAAGATGGGGGGTGTCTTTCAGGTGATCCTCTCTGCCTTGCTGGCTGCTGCAACTATCTGATTTCTTTGGCAGGTTGTGACATGCCTGCATTATACACCACAAGGTTAGCCACGTTCGGATGCCTAACCACATCACATAAGAACATTTTCCATTTCTTTTCTTTTCTCTTTATTTAAAAAAATTCAGTATTCTTATTAGCCTTTGTTTGACTTCCTTCATATTTTTGTACAGACACTTAAAAAGAACGAATTTAACTACTAAAATACAAAGTGAAATTATTTTTATTTTAATATTAGAAAAAAAAAACATAGGGAACACCCTCCTGTACATTGGAGTAGGCATTGGAGCACGTGTACAGACAATGGGGCACACGTGCTCTTCTGCCTCTCCTCAGTGTAGTGTTTTCTCATAGCCAAATCCGCAAAAGCAAATGCATCAAAAACTAAGATTGACAGGTGGAACTTATCAAGGAAAAAAGTTTTTTCACAGCAAAAGAAGCCATCAAGAGAGTAAAGAGACAACCCACAGAATTGGAAAAAATATTTGCAAGCTATGCATCCAACAAAGACCTAACATCCAGGATCTACACAGAATTTAAATTAATCAACCAGAAACAAACAATCCCATTTAAAAGTGGGCAAAGGACATGCACAGAAACTTCTCAAAGGAAGATGTCCAAGCCGCCAACAAACATAAGAAAAATGCTCATTTTCACTAATAATCAGAGAAATGCAAATCAATACTATACTGAGATACCACCTCACACTCATAAGGATAACTATCATTACAAAGTCAAAAAGCAACAGGTGTTGGCGAGACTGTGGAGAAAAGGGAACACCTCTACACTGTTGGTGGGAATGTAAGCAAGCTCAACTTTTTTTGGAAAGCAGTGTAGTCTTTTCTCAAATACCTAAACATTGAGCTACCATGTGACCCAGAAATCCCTCTTCTGAAAATATATCTAGAGGAATACAAATCGCTCTACCAAAAAGGCACCTGCGCACATATGTTCATTGTAGCACTATTCACATTAGCAAAAACATGGGACCAATCCTCATCGAAAGTTGACCAGATTTTTTAAAATGTGGCACATATACATGATGGAATACTACACAGCCATAAATAAGAACAAATTCATGTTATTTGCAGCCACATGGATGCAGCTGGAGACCATCGTTCTAAATGAACTATCACAAAAACAACAAACTGAATACTGCATGTTCTCACTCATAAGTGGGCCCTAAACATTGGGCACATGAGCACAAAGATGGGATCAACTGGAGACTCTGGGCACTACTAGCAGGAGGTTGGAGGGAGGAGGGACAAGGAGCACACAACCACCCACTGAGTACCATGTCCACTACGAGCGAGAGAGAGGGTTTTCTAGAAGTCCAAACCTGACTTGCACATAATTTACTTATGCAGCAAATCCTCACATGTACCCCACAACTTTAAAATTAAATAAAGTGCGCTTTTTCTTTAAAATGGAAGAAGAAAACACAAACCAGCTGAAAAAACAGGACAAAAAACTCACCTGCCACTTCTTTGAAGGGTATAGGAAGCTGTATAAAACAATTTCAGAGCTCAAGAAGTCCTCAAGAACTTGGGGCTCCTAGAAGCACCCCAGTTAATATCTGAGGAAAACGTCCATGGCACGTGGGTGATCATCCGTCTGTGAGAGGTTAATGGGGACAGGACAGGGCAGCAGAAAATGATTTTGTCTGTGGGACTTTTGGCTAGGAGTTCCATTGGAGCCCCAGGTCACTCGACATCCCAACTCTTCCTCCCATGGCCCCAGTTTACACAGCTGGCAAAGTTCTGCCAGCCCCACAGTACCCTGAGTCAGCTGTTCCTTCTAATTGGGATGGAACTATGGCTGTCATTTTCTCCAAATACTCCATTTAAATAAACAGGAGAGTTGGCTCTGTTGAGTTCTAGTGACCTGCATGTTACCAGTCTATTTCCCATCTGGGAGCTGGAGACTCAGCTACTCAATCACACATGAGTCCCTTAAGTGGTCAGAATCTTTCCAGTTTTCTCATAAGCTATCTATTAGGCAATTTTTGATGCCACTACTTTTTTTTTCTTGTGTTAGACTAGAAAAAAGTAGAAGACTTCTTTTCTTATAAATGGAGAGGATTTGGAATAGTGGTTTGGCTCAAATTTTGTAAAATAAAAAAGCATTCTTTTTATGTGTGTGATCCTGGAAAAGGTGAGCATAATGAGGCTTGTCTTCCTACTACCTTGCCGGTGTCTGGTCATTAATTAGCACTGCTGAGAATGCTTTGAGCCTAGGCAGTTGCTTTGGTTTTGGTGCTAATATTGGCCATTTTTTCCCTAGAAACAACACAAAACAATACAAATGAGGGACAATCAGTCATCAATGAAGTGGGAGAATACCTCAATGTCAAAGCCCACCAAAATACAGGTGAGAAGGACAGGGATACTCCAAGACTCTCCCTGCTGTCCTTCTGAGTTTCCCAGTTGATGGCCATGGGTGTTTTGACCTCTCAGCTCTTGGTGAGGCTGGGGTGGGGGTAAAGGGTAGGCAGTCAATGCTTCCAGGCCAGGACCCTTCACCAAGTTTACCCTAGTGTGCAGCAGAAGTAGAATCATTTTCTACTTACACTGTTGTATTATTTTCCTAGGGCTGCTGCAACAAATTACAGTTGGTGGCTTTAAGCAACAGAAATCTATTCTCTCACAGTTCTGGAGGCCAGAAACTCAAAATCCGGGTGTCAGCAGAATTACACTGTTTCTGAAGGCTCTAGTGCGATGCTTTCCTCACCTCTCCTGGCTTCTGGTGACTCCTGGCCATCCCTGGCTTCCTTGGCTTGTGGCCACATCATGTCCAACTCTGCATCAGTCTTCACATGGGCTCCTCTGTGTGTCTCCTCTTCTATGTCTCATAGGGACCTGTGTCACAGGATTTAGAACACACCCTAATCCTGGGCAATCTTATTTTGAGATCCTTAAATTATATCTGCAAAGACCCTTTCTGCAAATAAGATCACTTTCACAGATTCTGCCGTGACATGGACATGTCTTTTGGGGGAGTCACGTCTCAACCCACTCCAGTGGTGCTGGGAATGGATGAGGGATGTCCCGGCAGCCCAGTGGGCCCCCCCGGCATCCTATATCAGGAGCCTGCTCAGTGGTGGAAGAGATCCTGGCTCTAGAACTTTGTGTGGCTTTGGACCAGCAGCCCAGCCTCTGTCTGCCAAACTCTCCCCATCTGCAAAATGGTGACTCCTGGAGGTGTTATGGGATGAAACAAGGAACTAGTGGTATCTTCCTCTTGCCATACCACTCATGGGGAGGAGACTTGCCAGGGTGTCTGGGGAGTAGGCCTGGGAAGTGAGAACTCTTGGTCCCCAGACCAGCACTCATGGCAGGAAACTGTGTGTGTCTGAACTTCATGCAGAAGGCCTGGGGTGCCTTCAGAACGAAGCCAGGCTATGGTCCATCCACCCATCCATCATCCATCCATCTACTCATTCATTCACTCATCCACCCAACCACCCATACATGCGTCCACCCCCCCACCCACCAATTACCCACCCATCCATCCACCCATCCATTCATCATCCATCCTTCCATCTACCTACCCACCCATCCATACATCATCTACTTATCCATTCACCTACTCAACCACGCATACATCCATTCACTCATCCAACCAACCACACATTCAAAAATTCATCCATTCACCCATCCTCACCCATCCACTTATCCATCCATCCATCCATCTATCCATCCATCCTTCCATCCATCCATTCATCCATCCATCCATCCATCCACTTCTCACTCACTCACTCACTATTTGTCCAGGGTGTGGCAAGCTGTCCTTCCTTATGAGGAAGGGCCCATGTTCAGAAGTGATACATAAAGCAAGGGTGTTCTTTCCTTTCTACTCTTCTGGAACTTGCCTTGGGGACTCTAGCTGAGCTCTGGTGGCTGGTTATGCAGATTTGGGTTGGAGACTGGGAGTGGCCTGGTGTGATCCTGGAAAGCATTGCAACCTCCTCTGAGGCAGATGAGAGAACTGGGTTCAAGCCCGACTGGCCAGTATGTGGACTATGAATCGAGCAAACCAAGCAGCCTCCTTGAACTGGAGGGTAAGTGTGCAAGATGGCAACCTGCTGGGTGGCGATTGCTGCTTAAATGATATATTTTTTGCCTAAACTGTGACAGAGATACTGTTGATAGAGTCTGTGTTGGGCATGGAAGACTAAGGCTTTGTCCCTACCCTCCAGGGGTTCATAGCCTCACTGGGAAAGAAGACTTGTCCTATAAACTAAAATTACAGTATAGATCATGGAATACATATGTACAAAGTGCTTAGAAAGGTTTCATGGATCAAGTGGCATTTCACCTGGGTCTTACCTGAGGTGTGGGAATTCACTGAAGTGTATCAGGTGCCTAATAGCGTCATACCAAATTGCTCCAAAACATAGAAGCACATTTATTTGTACTCATTTATTATTTCACAGTTTCTTTGGGCCAGGAATCTGGGAGCAGCTCACCTGAGAGGTTGAGGTTTAGGGTTTCTTCTAAGGATTTAGTCAGGGTATAACCGAGGCTTCAATCATCTCAAGGTTTGGTCAGGGAGATAATGCACATGGGCCTCCCCACAGGGCTGTCTCATGACATGGCAACTGGCTTCCCTGGGATAAGGACAGCCATCCAAGAGAGAGCAAGATGAAAGCCACAATATTTTTGTTATCTAATCTCCAAGTGACAGCCTATTACATATGCTGTGTTCTATACATAAGAAGTGAGTCACCAAGACCAGCCCACTTTCATGGGACGTTAATACCAGAAGGCAGGGGTCATGGGGGGCCACTTCAGGGGCTGCTGACTCCTCAGTGTGGAGTCAGTGGAGTATCTGGTAGAGAGCTGGCACAGTGACTCAGTGGCCTGGCTTCCAGTGCAAGGCCCAGAGCAAGGATGGGAGTGACAAGGAATGAAAAGGCCCAATTTGGAAACTATAAAATTAATAATGAAGATAATCATAGTAGTATTAATATTTAGCATTTTTCTAGTTTATACTATGCTAGGTACTGTTCCAATCATTAACCAAAGAAAAGCTTTCGTTCAGTCCTCCCAAGGTTCTCTATGAGGAAGGTGCTATTACAAGCCCCACTTTACAGATAAAGTAACTGAGGCATGAGGTCATTAGGCAGGTGGCAGAGTGGATTCTCAGCCTCTGGGATTTGTTCCTCAGCCTAGGGCTGCATTTGGTCCTGGATTTGCAAGGAGTGCTACTAGGAATTCTGTTCAGGGCAGAGGAGGAAGACTTGGAACAGACCCATTGAGTACCTCTTCCAGCGTGGAGAGGTCTGAGTACAGGCATCTCCAAAGTCATGCCAGGATTGACAGCAGCTGGATTTATCTGCTGTCTCTGTTGGGGAGTAGTAGTGACATTCCTAATAGTGAGGGGCACACATCCCACATCAGCAATCACAGGAAGCCATCACACTTGGTCCGAAGACATCCCTGTTTGGCCTGGAAACATCCTCCTGGTCTAGCTCTTCAGTGGAGGCAGCTTCCTGAGCAGCAACCTTCAGGAGCACATTCCCCAGCTCTGCCAAGAGGAGGAAGTACACCTGGGGAGGCTCCTGAACTGTCATTTGTGCAGTCTGGAGCTCATCCTATGCTTCCTGCAGAAGCCCCCACACTTCCACTACCCCCAGCACCCACTACTCCATGCATCCTTCATCTTCCATCTCTGAGAGCAGTAAATGGTGGAGGGAGTAGGCTCCACACTCCTGGCTGCATTTCTTCCCTTTTAGGGAGGCTGGCAAGGGATGTCCCTGGCCACCAGGGCTGTGGAGAACTGTCCTTCCCTGGGCGAAGGCACCTTCTGCTTTATCCCATTTCCATAGCAGATTAGAGCAGGCCTCAGTGAGAAAGAGGAAGCAGATGTCAGGACAGGGTGGCTTCCTGCTCTTCTCCTGGGGGTCATCTCTCTCAAATGCAGTTAGCATGGAACCTGAAGACAACATTCCGCTGATGAACTTGGCTGACTTTCCTCTCCCAGCCCTGCTTGCTCAGGGATGAATGTCCTGGTGGGAAGCCCTCCCTCCTATCCTACAGCAGAGCTTCTTCAACTCAGCTGTCCATGAGTCACCTGGGACCTTCTTAAAATACAGATTCTGACTCAGCAGGTCTGGATCTCCAGATTCTGTGTCTCCGCTAACCACACCCATTCCATGGGGTTTCTGGACCCATCTTTTGATAATTGAGGATTTCCTGCAGGAGCTCTAGCATGGTGACCTGTGGGGACATCCAAGCCTGACTCTTGCCTGATCATTCATTCAATATTTTCAGAGCACCTACTGGGTTCCAGGCAGGAAAAGGCAAGATTTCCCACCTTGTCTCTGGTCAACTGTCCAGGACAGTGGGGCACCCAATGGTGATGGGGAAGTGGGCAGGAGACCAGCTGGGACTGGCTAGCAGTGAGAACATGATACAGTGAGCACACATGTGGTATAGTGGAAGGAAGGCAAGCCCTTGCCCAGGATGAGTGTGTGGGTGTGTTTAGGGGCATAGGGGGAAGTGAGGCCTTATGAGCCATACTAGGGACTTGGATTCTGTCTTCCAGGAAACAGAAGCATTGAAGTTTGTTTTGTTTTGTTTTGAGTCAGAGTCTCACTCACTCTGTCACTCAAACTGGAGTTCAGTGGTACTCTCAACTCCACACCCCAAAGTCCTGGGATTACTAATGTGAACCACTGCTCCTGGCCAGCAGTGAAGGGTTTTAAGCTGTGGCATGGTTGGGTTGCTGTGTTACCCACCCAGAGGAGGGTGATGGAGGGTAATGTGAAATAAAAGGGGATTGCTCATTCCCCTGGAAGCCTGGAGGCAGCTAGAATACCCCCTTTGCCTTCTTGACATGGAGTGGAGCTGGTCCACCCACCCAGGATAGCTGAACCTGAACCCAGATCCCCTTCCACTGAGTTCCTACCAAGTGCTGCTCAGTCAGGGAAAAATGGACAATGGCTGGATAATGAGAAGGACATTAGAGCTCATTCAGGAAGGTGACCCCAGGTGACCAGAAGAGTGTGAATGCTGTAGAGGACATGGGGGAAGCTGTCACTTAGCAGTTGGGCTTTGGGTTGGATCCTCGATCTGTTGGGTGGTGGAGGTGGCTGCAGATTCTAGGCCAGGTTATGGGGCCTGAATGGAGCAGAAGAACTGATACCCTGCCCCTAAACCCCTCAGAGCAGCTGCCCTGCTCTGAGCTCCTACTGTTCCAGCCCAGCCCATCCTGCCCTTGGCTGCCGTGGGATGTGGCTCTGTCCCTCCTTTGTCTGGGGACTCTTCCAGAGCCAGGATGTGTCTGACTGTCACTGGCATATAGTGTGAGGCCCTGCCCATGTTGGCACTCATGTAGTTCCTAATAATGGCAATACTGGTGCCCTGTGTCAATCTCCAATTGCGGTGACAGATGATCACAAATTAAATGGCTTAACACTACACAAATGTGTTAAAATTCATCTTGTTGGGCTGAAGTGAAGTGTCAGCAGGGCTGGTTCCTTTCAGAGGCCCTCGGGATGACTCTGATCCCTGTGATTTCTGCTTCTCCAGATTCTAGCTGCCTGTTTGTGGCCTCACCTTACTCTGATCTCTGCTTGTCCTCACATCCCTTTCTCTGACTCTGCCCCTCCTTCCTCCCTGTCACAAGGACATTTGGTGTGGTTACACTCGGCCCACTGGGCCATCCATAATAATCCCCTCATCTCTGGATCATTAATTTAATGACATCTCCAAAATTCCCTTGTTCTGGGAGGTCACATATTCACAGTTCTGGGCATTAGGACATGAGCATCTTTGGGATCCAGTATTTTGTTTCCCATATACTGTGTCAGGTGTATCCCTAATTAATTTAATCCTTATAGCAGTGTTGTGAGGTTGGTACTCTTATTATGTCAATTTTATAGATGAAGAAGCTGAAGCACAGAGAGGTTAGGCAATTTGGCCAAGTTCACATGGAGCCCGACATTCTGTTTTCTGTCTCCAGATAGATACACATAGTGAACCTCTTGTCTACACTGTATTTCCCTGTCCTCATGTGAGATGAGGGCTTGAAGATCAACTCTTGGGGACAACTGGCAGAAACCCGACCCCACTGCTCTCCTGGGTGGGTGTGGCAGTGCTTTTAACCTCTGGGCTTCTGTCCCAGCTTGACTCCAAGCAGTTGTGGAAAGGCCACCACCTAACCTCTCTGAACTTCAGTTTCTTCTCGGAGGTATTTTGAAGGTTCAGCATTGCCTGGAGCCGCAATCCTTAAAAGGAGCAAGATGGAAGGGACCTGAAAACAGGAAAAACGCTGGCTGGGAGCAGAGCCCCAGTAAAATGCGGCCATGATGGAGGCAGAGCCCCATGGATCCTGTTGATGGACTTTCCTTGACTTTGAAGGATTGCGTGCATAGGCTTGAGAATGTTCCCTCTTTAATTGTCACAGGCTAATAATTAAGATAGTAGATGAGCAGATGGATGG
>CAUYQG010240669.1:0-17579 GCA_963574415.1 Tarsius wallacei | reverse complement strand
TATTGTAGAGATGAGGTCTCGCCTGCCCAGGCGGGTCTCGAACCCGCGGGCTCAGGCAATCCACTCACCTCAGCCTCCCAAAGGCGCAGGATTACAGGCTGAGCCACCGAGCCCGGCCATTTTTTTTTTTTTTAAGAAGATGGGATCTTGTTATGTTGCTCAGGCTGCTCTTGAACTCCTGGGCTTAAGCAATGCTCTCACCTCGACCTGTCAAAGTGCTGGGATTATAGGCAAGAGACACCACACCTGGCTCCCATTGTTAATTCTATGTTATCTCTTTTAATTTTAACCCATTTTTCTGAAAATGCACATGCTTCGGGCCCATGGTTTTTAGATATAAAATTAGCTGGAGTTCAAGACTTCTTGGATTGAGATAAACCCATTATGAAAAAGGTACTTACCCAAGGCCCAAGACCTCTAATTTAATTCTATTCAGTTGATTATCAAGTCCAGTGGGGCATGGTAGTATGTACGTGTAGTCTTAGAAACTCAGGAGGCTGAAGCAGGAGGATCACTTGAACCCAGAAGTTCAAGGAACCCAGAAGTTCAAGGCTGCAGTGGGTTATGATTGTGCCACTATACTCTAGCCTCGGTGACAGAGTCCCTGTCTCAAAATAAATATATAAAAATAAAAATAAAATCCAATCTGATTCTGGGCTCCGTCCAGTCTAAATATTGCTCAAATAAGCTTAGAGATTTCAGAGCACAAATTAGTGAAACTTGGAATCTAAGAGAAAACTCACCCATATCCTTCAGTTACAAATAAGAGTGCAGTGAGCATTGTTGGATTCATGGATACCTTACCTGGTTGCCTGGTGTTCCTGGAGGTCACTAGAGTTTTACTTTGGATTCTCACGTCTGATACCACATCTGTTAAAGAAAAACGTTAGACAAATTAAATCAACAAAGTTGAACTGAGCAAGAAAAAAAAAGTTTGTGATTTGGGCAGCTCCCAGAACCAGATAGATTTAGAGGATTCCCGGGCTGCTGCATGATCAGAGAACTTTTTTTTTTTTTTGAGTAGGAGTCTCACTCTGTCACCCAGGCTGGAGTGCAGTGGCATGCTCATGGCCACCACAGTCTAGACCTGCTGGGCTCAGGAGGCTCAGGTGATCTTCTCGCCTCAGTCTTCCAAGTATCTGGAACCACAGGTATGTGCCACCACGTCCAGCTAATATTTTTAATTTATTGTAGAGACGAGGTCTTGCCAAGTTGCCCAGGCTGGGATTAGCACACATTTATGGTCAGAAAAAAGAAAGTGACATACAAAAAACGGAAGTGAGTACAGAAGTGGTTACAGGTTGGTGTTTGCCTCGTTTGAACGCAATTTGAACAGTTGGCCATCTGTGACTGGTTGAAGCATGACTGCTGTGGTTTACTGAGACTCAGCTATTGTTCCAGAACCATAGGCCTAAACTGGGTTTTCAGTTTGTTTACATACTAAGTTAGGTTTGGTTCCTAAGTAAGAACTCAAGTATGCAAGTACAGAGGCTTTTTCAGGTCCAATTTAGTTTGATTCAACAGTTGTTTATCTGAAATTCCAATTTAACTAGAAGACCTGTATTTTTTTCGAGTCAGAGTCTCACTCTGTTGCCCGGGCTGGAGTGCAGTGGCATGCGCCTGGCCACAGCAGCCTCTACCCACCTGGGCTCAGGCAATCCCTCCTCCTCATCCTTTCAAGTAGCTGGAACTACAGGTACAAGCCACCATGCCCAGCTAATTTTTTTGATTTATTGTAGAGATGAGGTCTCACCAAGTTGCCCAGGCTTGTCTCAAACCCCTGGTCTCAGGTAATCCTCCCATCTCCGTCTCTCAAAGTGCTAGGATTACAGGCTTGAGCCTCTGCACCTGGCCAGAAGACCTGTATTTTATCTGGCAAACCTATTCTGGTAGTATATGCCAAAAAAACCTTACTGATGTGATCCTGTTTCCCTAACAGGTAACTCTCTTGGACAGAGAAAAGTTGGGATGGCTCAAACCCTGCTACTTTCCTCAACACACATTTGCCCATGAGAAACTTACATATATTTGTCACCATAAATATTGAGATTGGTGGCTACCCCACTACTAGCTCTGCAATCAGGAGCAACTCCAAAGAACCTTCCCACTCTCTACCTCCCCAACCCACCCATCACATTTTTTGTTCTCTAGATGGGAAGAAGAACATCAATATCTATGTTTTCTGATAGACCCCAAATTCCAAGGGATATGCATTATACTTTTCCAAGAATGCTAAAGTTTTTTTTTTTTTTTTTGAGTTGGAGATTTACTCTGTTGCCCAGGCTGAAGTACAGTGGCATGCTCATGGCCACCACAGCCCCAACTTGCTGGGATGAGGCGATCCTTCCACCTCAGTCTTTCAAGTAGTTGGAACTAAAGGCGTGTGCTACCATGCCCGGCTAATTTTTTTGATTTATGTTAGGCACAAAGTCTTGCCATGTTGCCTAGGCTGGTCTTGAATCCCTGGGTTCAGGCAATCCTTTTGCCTTTGCCTCCCAAAGTGCTGAGATTACAGGCATGAGCCACTGTGCCTGACTGAATGCTAAAGTTTTAACAGTATAAGACAAAAAACCCCATAAGCTGGTTTAACAACATAAGATGGTATACATATGTATATGTCCCAGCTTTGTCTGCTGAGAGGGCCTGGAAACAGTGACACCGCAGTAGCAATGAGCACACTCAAAGCCCAGATCTTGGTTTCTAAATAGTACTATCCAATAAAAGGACCAAGGCTCCTTAGAGAAATAACTGATTCTAGGGTTGGGGCAGGAAAAAATATAAGATGAGCCTGGAGTATCTTGTAGTGACAGAAAGTAAAAAAGTGGTCAAAAAACAAAACAAAGCAAAACAAAAAATCAAAATGAAACTAAGCCAAAAAATAGATGGGGACATATTAAAAAAACTGAAAGAACTCCTAATGGCTAAAATTGAAATAATTTGGGCAATACAATAAATAACAATAGTGTCAGATTATAACTCAAAAATATAATAAGTATCCATGGACCCATACTGATATAAACAAATGATTGAATAGATAAATACACGAGGGACAAATATTCCTCACAGAATAATTCCAAAGAATATGTGTAGATATTGCCCCCTGCCAGAAGGTGGAGCTTAATTTTCCTCCCCTTGAGTGTAGACTCAACTTAGTGACTCACTTCCAAACAAGGGAGTACGGAAAAACAGTAACTTTACAATGAAAAACCTGGCAGGCACCACCTTAACTAAATAATCAAGGTTAACACCACCCGTGGTAAATCATGTTGATAACATATGTCCCTTGATATGGTGCAATGAGAAGTGCATTTCACTTCTGTGGTATTCTTCCCCCAAACACTTAAACTGTCATAAGAAAACATAGATCATAATCATCAGGGAAATCCAAATCAAAACATGAAAGTCAAACAGTGGGATATTATACAAAATAGCTGACCAGTATTTTTCAAAAGGTCAAGGTTATGAAAAGTTAGAGGAAAGTCAGATACTGTCGCAGCACAGAGGAAAGTAAGAACACATGATGACCAAGCGCATCATGTGGTAACCTGGGTGGGGTCCTGGAATGGAAAAAGAATATCAGTGGAAAAGCTGGTGAAATTTAAGTTAACAGTAATACTTCCATGTTGTTTTATGTATTTTAAAAATAATTTGTTTTAATTGGCACAATAATTGTGATGTATTATGGGGTACAGTGTGATGTTTTATACATGCATATAATATGTAATAATCAACTTAGGGTAATTAGCATATCCATCACCTCACACATTTATTATTTCCTTGTGGTGAGAATATTTAAAATTCTCTCTTTGAGCTCTTTTGAAATTATTATGTATTATTGTTAACTATAGTCATCCCACTGTGCAGTGGAACTCTGGAACTTATTTCTCTTACCTAATTGTAGTTTTGTACCTGTTGACTAACCTCTCCCCATCTTCCCTTCTCCCTGTACCTCCCAGCCTCTGATAATCACTATTCCACTTTTTTCTCTGAGATCAACTTTTTAAGATGCTTATATATGAGTGAAATCATGTGGTATTTGTCCTTCTGTGCCTGGATTATTTCACATAACATGATGTCCTTCAGACTCATTCATGTTGCTGCAAATGATAGGATTTCATTCTTTTTTTTAATGGCTGAATAATATTTCATTGTGAAACTAGACCACATTTTCTTTATCCATTCATCCATTGATGGACACTTACGCTGAGTCTATATTTTGGCTATGTGCATAGTGCTGCAGTAAATATGAATATGCAGAGATCTCTTCAACATATTAATTTCATTTCCTTTGGATATATACTCAGTTGTGGGATTATTCGATCATATGGTAGGTCTATTTTTTGTTTTTTTTGAGGAAGCTCTATATTGTTTTCAACAATGGCTGTACTAATTTACAACCCACCAATAATGTATGAGTTTCCTTTTCTCCACATCTTCACCAGCATTTGTATTTATTTATTTTTTTTTAGTATTTTTGACAATAGCCCTTCTAACTAGGGTGAGATGATATTTTGTTGTGGTTTTAATTTGGATTTCCCTGATGATTAGCATCGGTCATTTACACAACTTTTAATTTTTTGGGTATAAATATATGGGGTACAAATGCAATTTTGTTACATGTATAGATTGTATAGTAGTCAAGTCAGGACGTTAGGGTATCCAACACCTAAATAACATACATTGTACCTATCCACCCCACTTCCACCCTCCCACCATTCCAAGCATCCACCATCTATTATTCTATTCTTTATGCCCACATGTACACAGTTTTTAGCACCTACTTTTGAGTGAGAACATGAGATATTTGACTTTCTGTGTATGATTTCTTTACTTAAGTTAATGACCTCCAGTTCCATCTATGTTGCTGTAGATGACATGATTTCATTCTTTTTCATGCTGAACAGTATTCCATTGTGTATGGAATTCCACATTTTCTTTTTTGAGTAGGAGTCTCACTCTGTCACCCAGGCTAGAGTGCGGTGGCATGCTCATGGTCACTGCAGCCTTGACCTGCTGGGTTCAGGTGATCCTTCCACCTCAGCCTTCCAAGTAGCTGAAACTACAGGTGTGTGCCACCACACCTGGCTAATTTTTTTGATTTACTGTAGACAGGAGGCTTCACTATGTTGTCCAGACTGTCTCGAACCTGTGGGCTCAGGCAATCCTCTTGCCTCCGCCCCCCAAAGTGCTGGAATTACAGACGTGGGCCACTGCACCCAGCTCCCACATTTTCTTTATCCAATCATTTGTTGATGAACACTTAGGTTGATTCCATATCTTTGCTATATACAAATACTACTAGTTTTTTTTATGTTGATTTTGTATTCTGCAACTTTACTAAATTTGTTTATTAATTCTAACCATTTTTGGGTTAGAATCTTTAGGGTTTCTTATATCCAAGATAATGTAATCTGCAAACAGGGACAATTTGACTTATTCCTTTTCAATTTGAATATCTTTTATATCTTTTCTTGCCTAATTGCTCTGGCTAGGCAATGTTGGTTTCTTAATATTGACAAATGTACCACAGCAATGTAAGCTGTAAAAACATTGAGAAACTGAGTGGGAATACACGGGAATTTGCTATACTATCTTTGCAACTTTTTTGTAAATCTAAAATAATTCCAAAATAAAAAAGTAAAATAAACAAAAACCACAAGGCAGTTTAAACACAAGAGGGTTTATTCTTTTTTTTCTTTTTTTAATGTAAGCAGTCTATGATCATTAGGAAATCTGGGCTTCCTCTCTAGTTCTATTCTGCCATCTTTAAACATTCACCCCATGGTGCAAGATGGTTGCCAGAACTCCAAACATCTTGGCTATATTCCAGGTGGCAAGAAAGAAAAAGGCAGAATAAAAAGAAGGGGAATACATTTAGTTGGGTCATTTTCCTTTAAAAGTCTTCCCAGAAACCCCAGACAACACTTTGATTTCTGCCACATTGGCTGGGGCATATCTTGTTGCACTGAGTAAAATCAGGACTCTGGAACTAAGGAAGAAATGCATACAGGTTTGGCAGCCAGTGTCGCTGAGCTTTCTGATCCTATGCACCAGGTGGCTTGCGAGTTTCTCAGCTCAGCAATACCTGGAAGAAAAAGGCCAGTCTCCCTCGATCGCATCTTGTCCCTGTGACAATTCTCTTGATTTGAAGAAGGGGAAACATCACAACATTCCTTACCAACCTGATGATGACTTACCTCCCTTTACAGCTCTCTCCATGTTACTCTTCAGTTTTCTGCTTCTGTTGACTAGGTGGAGGCTGGAGGTGAGCATCAAAGGACAGTTTGTCTAATTTTAAGCTCTATGGGTAATCTGAGAGTCTTCTGTTTTGGGACTATAGGTAACATTCTTGGGCAGCAGGAAAAGCCTATTTAATAACTGTTTACACAGGCTGTCACCGAAAAGGTTGAAAAGAAAGACCAAAAGGATACTAATTTTATATGATCTGGTGACAGGGCAGATTGTTACCTTCCCCTTTTCCTATAATAAAATTAGATAAGTAAATCCAAAGTCTTTAAAACATTCACACCCCTGTAATATGACCTAGATATTGGTATCTATTTTAAGGAAGTAATCTGAATACAACAATAAATCTGTTCATAAATAAACAGGATTTTTATTTTAGTGTTCTCTGTAATGTGAGAAATTAGGAATCAATTGAAGTAAATTATGGACATTTTACCTGATGGAATTTTATGTAGTTAATAAGAATGTCCATTATGGTTCAAAGATGACATGGAGATATGTTTGTATTACAAAGTTAAGTGAACCCAAACTGGTTTTCCTATTGGATATACAGTGGAATCAACTTAAAAAATTTGAGAGAAGATGTACCAATGAGCTAACTCTAATGATCACTGGGTAACAGGAATTTTCATTTATTTGAAGGAAAAGAATTTTCTAGATAAGTGCAGAAAAGAATAAAGAAGAAAAAGCATGTGAGTGATTTTCTTCTTACTTCTGTGCTATCAAAGAAACAGAGTTAGATCATTTAGAGCCAAAAAGTACTACGAGTTTTAAGTATGAAAAAAGAAAAGCTGTTCACCACCAGGCTTTCCTGGGAAATCCTGTTCAAGCCTTTAATTTTTTCCCCTGGGTCAAAATAATGTGCTTATGTGGCCATTTCTTGATTTGTGATTTTAGAAGATATCTGCTTCCTGGTAAGGTAGACGAAGAGTTAGATCTCCTACACCCCACTAGTGGGTTGAATACTCCCTAAACTTGTGTCCATTTGGAACCTCAGAATGTGAGCTTATTTGGAAATAGGGCATTTGCAAATGTAATTAAGGCAAGAATCTTGAGATGAGATCAACCCAGATTTATGATGGGACTGGTTTTGACTGGCATCCTTGTAAGTAGAGGAGGGGACACACAGAGACACAGAGAGAAGAAGGCCATGGGAAGAAGGAGGCAGAGACTGCAGTTAGGCAGCCCGAGGCAAGGATTGCCAGGGGTTGCTGGAAGTCACTAGAAATGGGAAGAAAAGCATGGAGCAGATTCTTCCTCAGAGGCTCCAGGGGAACCAACACCTTGATTCCAGACTTCTAGCCTCCAGAATGGCAAGAGAATACATTTCTTTGGTTTTAAGCCACCTACTTTGTGGTCACTTGTTATGGTAGCCCTAGGAAACAAATACAATCCCCATCCTATCTATTCCCGTGTGCATGTTATGGTGCCTTTTAATCTTTCATTCTCAGACTTTTCAGTGATGAGCATGCATTACATTTATACTGGAAGAAAACAAACATTATTAGGAAAGAGAATGAGGACTATAATTGCAAAGACTGGGGAAGACAAAGGCCACCCAGGGTCTGGCTGATGTGATTGTGTGTTGAGGACTGAGACCCATGAAGCTCAGTTATCAGGACTGAAGACTGAAACCACCTGTGTCAACATGACTGCTATTTATTCCAGACAATTCTTGCCCAGAAAGATAAAACTGTAAACCATTAAATACTTCACTGTTTGCTTTGGAAATTCCGGAAAACCCATTCAAACAAGGTGTTGCTCCTTTAAGCACATAATCCTCTTCTCAGAACAATTGGCTGCTCACCTGGGCAGACAGTCCATTTGCCAAACAACCGCGTCCCAATCAGGTTTCACACTAAGGCTCTTGCCTCACTGTGGCCTTTCATCCTAGACTAGGACATTATAAACTTTGCCCAAGTCTAATCAGGTCCCCATGTTGAAAGACTCGCCTTAAACCACCTGAACTTGAACACCAAAACCCAGTAGGGATCTGCCCCCGGTCTCCCCCTTCGGAGCCATTCCTAAGGCTTGGGCAAGGTGAAGTTGCTGTTTCTGACTGCAGTTGGTAAAACAAAGCAAAACGTGACGTTGTTCGATGGATAGGCTAATCTGGTGGTCTTTCTTGGAACTCAACAGTCAACAGCGTGTATATGTTTGAGTGTGTTTATGCTTGTATGGGACTGTCTGTGCATTTGTGGAAGGAAGCATGTGCACATGTGTGTTTGCCTAGTGGCCAGAAGTCAGTCTGTAGAGGCTGAGTGCAATTTGTGAAAGGTTGTGAATGTCAACCTAGAGAATTCGAATTCTTTTCTATAGGCAATGGGAGCCTTCAAAGCTTAATAGAAAGATGGTGACATGTTCAGGTCAGCGTTTTGGAAAAGTATCTATATTTTCATTTTGGTGGAATTCTCAGATATAGATTTAGAAGATACTCAAGTAGTCAAACATAGAAGTGGATGAGATGACCAATCAAGTATGATGGATTCAAGATGGCTGCAAATTCTTTGCCACTCTCTTATCAAGAGGTGAAATCTATCCCCACCCCACTTTGAATTTGTTATAGTGTGGGACTTCTTTTAACCAATAGAACACAATGGAATTGACAATGTAACTCCTAAGGCCTTAGAGTCGGGTAGCTTCTGGCTTTTCTTTGGAACACTTCCTTTTAGATGGCAGCCGCTATGTAAAAAAATTAATTACGTTGTGACCATTTTGTGAGAAAGTCCAAGCTAACCACATGAAAAGAGAATGCATGGAAAAGCACAGAGATGCCATAAAGATGAGTGAAGCCTTCATGAAAATTCCACTCCAGCCCAGCCACCAGCTACTTGCTGCTGAGTGAGTGACCCCAGACGATGCCACACGGAACAGAAAGACCTCCCATTGGAGCCCTCTCTGAATTCCTGACTCATAGAATCTTGAGCAAATACATTGGCTGTTTTTAGCTACTTAGTCTTAGGATAGTTTATTATGCAGCAGAAGACAACCCAGACAAACAGCTAACATTTCTTGGTTATTCAGCCCGTGTTATATACTAGCCCCCGCATCCCCTTCTTAATCTTAGAGGGAGATGCTATTATTCCCATTTTACACATGGGAGCATTGAAGGTGAGGGAAAGAGTGTTAGGGAAAAGAAGGATGGAACTAAAGGAAGTGTGGTTGTAGGGGGAAGGGATTCAGATAAGGAAACTGAGAGAATATTAGAGAGGAAAGACGGTGCTGGAGAAGCTCGAAGTTCCTGCCATTGCTCTGGGCTTCCTTTGGAGGATCTGATTCTCAGAGAGGGCCGCTAGCTCCAGATCAGGGCTGGCTCCTGGCTTGCAGTGTTTCTTGCCTCCTCCTTTCCTCAACCAATGAATATCCAGGTTAATTTACCTAACCCCTGCTCCTCTGCCACTAAATTTCGGGGTAAAAACTGGGTGTGAGGTTGAAGCCTAATTTACTATTATTATTTTTGGAGGGGAGAGGTGGGTAGTGTAGAGAGAGAGGCTATTTCTAATCTATTACATTGATTGCTTCAAAATATTTGCCTTCTTGGATTTCAGCAGCTTAGAGAAATCGGTCCCTTAATGAGGAATTTTACCAGCTATAAATTGATGTGCAAATCTATGCAAATAATGTGCATCTCCTCTTGGGCCTCTTGAGACAGGTCTTTGTTTTTAACAGGATTGCTTCACTGGACCAATTCAGGTGGGTAGAAAAAGCCCTTTGCAAATGGGATTTTCATATTAATAAGGGCTGCCATGGAATGAATATCAGGCACTTGATGTTTCTATTTATAAGCCTCCCATCACAGAACCAAGCAAACTCCAGATAAGCAAGCTGTAGACAATACCTTGTGCTTGGAACTCAGGTTTGCCTACAAAGCCAAGGAGTACAAAACCCATGATCTTTTAAAAAATTTATTTTATTTTTAGAGACGATATTTCACTATGTTGGGGCTGGTTTTGAACTCCTGGGCTCAAGCAATCCTTCTGTCTTGGCCTCCCCATGTGTTGGGATTACAGGCGTGAGCCATGGCGCCTGGCCGCCATGATCTTGGATAACACTCCACCTCTACTGTCAGGCTGAGGCATTTCACTCTAAGCGGCATGTTCAAATGCTAAAATATCACATTGATTTCTGGTTTTCATCTGTAGGAAATTTACAGAGCATATAATAATTTTTAAAACAACATTTTATTTTTCTGATTACAAATCAATAACTATTGAGAGGAAAATAAGAATAAAAATTCAGTGTGCACATTTTTGCACCCCAGGTCCACCTCTTCTCGGCCATGAGATGGAAGTCTAGTGGCACTTAACCTCTCTATCTCAGTTTCCCCATGTGTAGCCTGGAGATAATAGCAGTACCAACTCATAGGGTTGTATGAGACTAACTGAATTTATTCAAGTAAAGCACTTGATACCTGACACTAAGGAACTGCCCAGTAAATGTTAGTATGTGCCCAGTAAATAGTGAAGATTTTAATGGGAGGGAGTGTCTTAATCAGTTTGAACAACCAACAAAGCAGCAGCTGGAGAAAACAATCAAAACTTGACCATAGTTTTAAATCCTGTTTGCATGTGAGACTTGGCCTTAAGCAGCTTTAAAGCGTATTGAGGAATGTAGGACTGTACCAGGGGTGCAGAGCACACACCGTTGGTGGATAAATGTTCATTTTTGAAAGGCAGGCACTCATCTTTTCTTTTTCTTTATTATTAGTTTTTTTGGTGTCTTCTAATTGCACTCATCTTAAAAACAGAAAGTTTAATCCAATTGCCCCACTCAATTTTAAATCTTTTCCCACATTTTCCAATATTCACAAATAAAGAGAATATTATAATGAACTCACATAATTACCTAAATTTAACAACTATTGACATTTTACTATACTCACATTTTCTATTAGCTTTTCCCTTTAGTAATTTAAAGCAAATCCCAATAGCATGTCGTGTCATCCCTAAATACTTCTAAGTATATTTCTATAAAGACATTTTCTTGTGTAAAATAGTATTTTTATTATCATACCTATATTAGTTTTCTATGGCTGTTGTAACAAATGCCCACAATTTTTTTTTTTTTTTTTAGTTGAAGTCTCACTCTGTCACTCAGGCTGGAGTGCAGTGACATGCTCAAGATCACTGCAGTATTGACCTGCTGGGCTCAGGCGATCCTTTCGTTTCAGCCTTCCAAGTAGCTGGAACCACAGGCATGTGCCACCATGCCTGGCTAATTTTTTGATTTAATTGTAGAGATGAAGTCTTGCCAAGTTGCACAGGCTGGTCTCGAATCCATGGGCTCAGGCAATCTTCTCACCTGCACCTCCCAAAGTGCTGATATTACAGGCATGAGCCATCATGCCTGGCTAAATGCCCACACATTTAATGGCTTAAACAACACATATTGGCTGGGCTCGGTGGCTCAGCCTGTAATCCCAGCACTTTGGGAGGCTGAGGCAAGTGGATTGCCTGAGCCCGCAGGTTCGAGACCAACCTAGGCAACTTGGCGAGACTTCCTCTCTACAATAAGTCAAAAATTAGCTGGGCGAGATAGTGCACACCTGTAGTTCTGGCTACTTGGAAGGCAAAGGCAGAAGGATCGCCGGAGCCCAGCAGGTCATTGCTGGGGTGGCTGTGAGTGTGCCACTGCACTCCAGCCTGGGCGACAGAGTGAGATTCCAACTAAAAAAAAAACCCCAAACCAAAAAACCCAACATATTCATCACCTTACAGTTTGGTAGTTTACAAGTTCAAGTCTTACTGTACTAAAATTAAAGTTTGGCAGGGCTGTGTTCTCTTCTGAAGGCTTGAGGGATGATTTTTTTCCCTTGCCTTTCCAGCTTCTAGAACCTACCATGTTCCTTAGCTTGTGGTGCTCTTTCTCCATCTTTAAAGCTAGCTATAGCAGGTTGAGTCTTTTTCCTCTGCCTCCCTCTTCCACCTTTTTTTTTTTTTTTTTGAGTTGGAGTCTCACTCTTGCCCAGACTGGAGTGCAGTGGCCGCTCCCGGCCACTGCAGCCTCGACCTGCTGGGCTCAGGCGATCCTTCCACCTCAGCCTTCCAAGTAGCTGGAACTAGAGGCGTGCGCTACCACACACCCAGCTAATTTTTGATTTATTGTAGAGATGAGGTCGTCGCCAAGTTGCCCAGGTGGGTCTTGAACCCATGGGCTCAGGCAATCCACTCACCTCAGCCTCCCCAAGCGAGGGATTACAGGCTGAGCCACCGAGCCCGGCTCCTCTTCCACTTTTAAGGACCCTTGTTGCCTGGACAATATAGCAAGACCCTATCTCTAAAAAACAAAACCAAAGAAAATTAGCCAGGCATGGATGTATGCACCTGTAGTCCTTGCTAGTAGGGAGGCTGAGGCAGAGGATCATTTGAGCCCAAAAGTTCCAGGTTATAGTGAGCTATGATTGTGCTACTGCACTCCACACTCCAGCCTGGGCAACAGAGTGGAACCCTGTCTCTCAAAAAAAAAAAAAAAAAAAAAAGTAAAGAGAGAATCTAGTATAGCTAGTCCCCTTTAAGCTGTGAACTTTCAAAGATGCAAACATGTGTTTGCATGTCCAATTATGTAAGGTAGCTCATGTGTCTGGCATACATTTGCATGTGTGTGCATTCTTTACAAGTGGTTGTGCTTTTTGTGTACTTTACTGTACAGTACTATATAGAGCATGGTAGTACTCAAGCCCAGGATGTCTGGAAGCAATTGTAAAAGCAGCAGTGATGTGGCTGGTACAGTGTTATATAGCCAATCGTGTTAATTGAGTAACAAGGCTAACTTTGTTGGACTTATGAACCAGTTGGACTTATAAACATGCTCTCGGAATGGAACTTGCTCTTAAGTAGCGGACTTGCTGTAGAGTCCTCGTACTTTTTAGCCAGTCTATTAGCAACCTTAATTCCATTAGCAACTTTAATTTTCCATTTCCCATGTAAAATAACAAACTCACAGGTCCTAGGACACCTTTAGGGGGCCATTATTCTGCCTACCATGATACAAAATACAATGAATAACATTCTCTTAATATCAACGAATAGCGGATCAATATTTTATTTTCCTCCCCATTTGCCTGAAAAATGTTTTTCTACATTTGGTTTGTTCATATCAGGACTGAAACAAGGGCCACACATTGTATTTGGGTGTTGTTATTTTAAGTCTCTTAACGCTTTCTTGCTCCATTTTTTCCCCATGTCATTGACTTGTTGAAGAAATTGAGCCAAATGTTCTGTAAAATGTCGCATATTCTGAATGTTTCTAATTCTTATTCCATGGTGTCATTTAATTTGTTCTCCTATCCTCCATATTTCCTGAATATCAGATGTTAAGATAATAAATGTTTAAAATACATTTTCTTTTTCTGATTACAAAATGATAACTATCAACAGGCAGATAAGAATGGAAGTTAAGTGTGCACCATCTTGAAATCCAGGTCCATCTTTTCCCAGCCATGACAATATCAGATGTTAGGTCTAAAATTTAGGTAGATTCAGGTTCAACTTTTAAATAGAATATTTCACATTGCATCATGTTGGGGTTATACCACCTTTAGTAAAGGTAAAAAAAGCTTTCCTTTTGTATACTTACCTATCACTCTTTTTCTGAATAATTTTAGTATGATTGTTTCCAGAATGAATTAATTTGTCAGGAGTTACAAAATCGTGAGTTTTGTATTTTCTCATTTCTCCTAATTCATTAGTTGAAATATTTCTGTAAGGAGAAATTATCCCGATCAGCTAGGACTATTTGGTGGCCTGGACAGATGGTTATTCAAGATGAATATAATACAATCTCAGAGTAAAAAGTTATTGCCTTAGCTACTTCTAATTGTGAACAAAGAAATTGTTTATTTTAGTTTTCATCTCTCTCTTTTTTATTGATATGAACTCATATATTTTTACATGTTCCATATGTTTTAACCTGGGTAGCAATTTTTCTTTTTGAATACTCAAATTGTACCCTCTTTGGCCAACGAATATCCTTTTAAGCTGACTCCTGTGTCCTTTTGAAATGCCCCTGTTAGTTTTAGATAGCTTCCTTACATTCTGTACCAGATATCCCAGACATTTCCTTCCTTATACCTGGAGCCAGCTGCGTATTTCTGTGTGATCTCTAATTAGGTTTGTGGAATAGTAAGTAGTTAGAGTCCATGATCTGAGTGCTACCAATGCTGTGTGTTATCTTTAGATTCTTTCATTGTTTCTAGACCTTTTCAGTGGCCAAAAGTAAAATAAATAAATAAATGCATTTCTGCTGATACTTACAATTCCAGTGTATCATTCCAAGGTTTTGACATAACTTCTTAGATTTTATCTTTGTATTTCTTTTCTCTTGTAATGACAATTTTAGTTTCTGATATCATTAACACAATTACTTACTTTTCCTAACTAGTTTCAAAATAACAATCTCAATACTATTACTTAAGCAATGAGAATACTGAAAAAAGTTTAAAGTTTCTTTGCAATCCTTTCTGTCCTTAGAATATGTTTCACTAAGCATGTACAGTCAAAATCTTGTTCTAAAATTGTTTGACTAGTTTGTTTCTCTAGGTGGTTTTACTCTCAAGTTGATCTTCAGTTAGGCTCATTAGTTTTAGTTTGTGTCTTCTCTAGTTTTAGTGCTTTCTTCTCTTTCTTTTTTTTTTTTAACTTTTTCCTTTTTTTCTTAAATATTGTTATTATTATTTTACTTTGTTTTATTATAAAAGTGTTAGGTAAAGTCAGGATTAGGTACATATGTAATGTATGTGCAGGTGAAGTTTGGGCCTCCAGCTGATCTTCACTTCCCTTGGTGTAGGATCAGGTCTCTAGGCCAGGCACTGTGACTCATGCCTATAATCCAGGCCCTTTGGGAGGCCGAGGTGAGAGGATTGCCTGAGCCCACAGGTTCGAGACCAGCCTGGGCAACTTGGCAACACCTCATCTCTACAATAAATCAAAAAATTAGCTGGGTGTGGTGGCATGTGCCTGTAGTTCCAGCTACTTGGAAGGCTGAGGTGGAAGGATCGCCGGAGCCCAGCAGGTCGAGGCTGCGGTGGCCGTGAGCATGCCACTGCACTCCAGCCTGGGCAACAGAGTGAGAATCCAATTCAAAAAAAAAAAAAAAAAGGATCAAGTCCCTTTGTGTTGTTATGTGCCCGCCACCCCTGGCAGTGTCCTGTGACTGCCAGTCCCTCCTTTGTGATATCGTGGTTAATGTTCAGGTCCCACTTATGAATGAGAAAGTATTATTTTTCGAATACATAAAATGTTTGCACATTTTTTTTTTAGAGTCTCACTGTCGCCCAGGCTGCAGTGCAGTGGCACTGCAGCTGGCTCAGGTGATCCTTCCACCTCAGCCTTCAAGTAGCTGGAACTACAGGTGTGCGCCATCATGCCTGGCTAATTTTTTAATTTATTGTAGAAACGAGCTCTTGCCAAGTTGTTCAGGCTGGTCTCAAACTTCTGGGCTCAGGCAATCCTCTCTCTTCTGCTTTCCAAAGAGCTGGGATTACAGGCGTGAGCCACCATGCCTAGTGTTTTTTTGTTTTAATTGTAAATCATATATTCTTTGTGTGTGTGTGTGTGTGTGTGTGTGTGTGTGTGTGTGAGTGTGTGTGTTTCCAGGAAGAATCAGATTGGAGCAATCAGGGTGTTGCAAGTCCTGATTACTCAGAGATGTTAATCATGCATGTCATGCAAACTCCAATCATCACGTTCTAATCTATCCTTCAAAAGGAGGAACAGCTAAGGATTATCGCACCTGATGATGTGTATTGTTCTTTTTATAGGGATGTGTGTCCAGTAAGTACCAGACAAGGATGTTATCTTCAAATTTAATATTTCAAAAGACTCCTTCGACTGTCAACCTGTTAATAATATAGAAATCTATTTTCCTTTTTCTTTTCTTTTTTTTTTTTTTTGAGTTGGAGTCTCACTCCATCCCCCAGGCTGGAGTGCAGTGGTGCACTCATAACCACCCCAGCGCCGACCTGCTGGGCTCAGGTAATCCTTCCGCCTCAGCCTTCCAAGTGGCTGGAACTACAGGCGTGTGCATCTACGCTGTGTAGCTAATTTTTTGATTTATTGTAGAGATGAGGTCTCACTAAGTTGCCCAGGCTGTTCTCGAACCCATGGGCCCAGGCAAGCCCCTCACCTCGGTTTCCCAAAGTGCTGGGATTACAGGCTTGAGTCACCACTCCTGGCCTCTATTTCTATGTAGAGATATGACAGAAAAGAAACTAATTGCTGAAATGTTCTTTCCACTGTGCAGCAAGTATATAAACTTTGCTCTGAAAGTATTTAAATGTAAATGAACGTTTGGGTTTTTTTTAGGCTAAATACCTCTAAACATCTTATCAATATTATAATTTTTTTTTTTTGTTTTGAGTTGGAGTCTCACTCTGTCGCCCAGACTGGAGTGCAGTGGCCGCTCCCGGCCACCGCAGCCTGGACCTGCTGGGCTCCGGCGAGCCTTCCGCCTCAGCCTTCCAAGTAGCTGGAACTACAGGCGCGCGATACCATGCCCGGCTGATTTTTTGATTTATTGTAGAGATGAGGTCTCAACAAGTTGCCCAGGCGGGTCTCGAACCCGTAGGCTCAGGCAATCCACTCACCTCAGCCTCCCAAAGTGCAAGATTACAGGCTGAGCCACCGAGCCTGGTTCAATATTGTGATTTTATTGAATATTTTCAGTGTTCTATTGTGAATATATTGATAGACCTTGAACCAGAGGGACAGGAAAGATAACTCTTTTCTTTCTTTTTTTTTTTGAGTCAGAGTTTCACTCTGTCACCCAGGCTGGAGTGCAGTGGCACGCTCACGACCACTATAGCCTTGACCCGCTGGACTCAGGTGATCCTTCCGCCTCAGCCTTCCAAGTAGCTGGAACCACAGGCACACGCCACCATACCCAGCTAATTTTTTGATTTATTGTAGAGACGAGTTCTCGCCAAGTTGCCCAGGCTGGTCTCAAACCCCTGGGCTCAGGCATCCTTCTCTCCTCCGCCTCCTGAAGTGCTGGAATTACAGGTGTGAGCCACCGCACCCAGCAATGTTTGCACATTTTTTTTTTTTGAGTTGGAGTCTCACTCCGTCGCCCAGACTGGAGTGCAGTGGCCGCTCCCGGCCACCGCAGCCTCCACCGGCGATCCTTCCGCCTCAGCCTTCCAATAGCTGAAACTACAGGCGCTCGCTACCACGCCTGGCTAATTTTTTGATTTATTGTAGAGATGAGGTCTCGCCAAGTTGCCCAGGTGGGTCTCGAACCCGCAGACTCAGGCAATCTACTCACCTCAGCCTCCCAAGGCGCGGAATTACAGGCTGAGCCACCGAGCCCGGCTTGTTTGCACATTTTTAAAGTCAAAA